>WHVA01000213.1:0-179352 GCA_015179125.1 Gautieria morchelliformis | reverse complement strand
CTACGTATACTGTATGACTTCGATTGAATCCTTATCTTTTTCTGATATAGACGCATTCATCGGCTGTGCTTTGATGGAAGCTAAGTTGAGTAGTAATTTGCATAAGCACTGATGCCAGCTCGTCCCTATTGCTTGAGTCCATAGAGCACTCTGTGTATTCTTAGAACACGTCCAGATCCGTCATCAAAACCGTCGGGCTGACGCATGTAGATCTCCTCATCTATGGTTGAATTGAGATAGGCGCCTTTGACATCCATCATTTCAATTTCCCAATCGAGTGTGTTGCGATGGCTAATAAAACACGTAGTGAATCGAACTTGCCACATGTGAAGTTATTTTGTAGTAATCCATCCCTGCCTCTGTGTGAATCCTTGAGCCACGACCCTCACTTTAGCTTTATCAAATTGTCCATCCGGTTGGGTTTTGACAGCGTATACCCATCGGCAACCGATAGCTACTTATCCGGGTGGTAGTTCTGTTAATTCCCATGTTCCTAGTGTCTTATGTTGATCCATTTCAATTTCTATCACTTTCTCCCAGATTGGCGCATCATCACGTGATATCGCCGCTCTGTATTCTCAGGTTCTGTAATGATTTCTTTTGTTATGTATATCTGGCCTTTGGTGATACGCACGCTCCGTCGAATCTGTGGAGCTGGTGCTTGTTCAGGTGGATAGGGACAGGCGTCGTCTGGGGTGATGACGTCTGTGGGGTAGATGGGATAGGTCCGGCACATGCTTGCGCGTGAGTGCTCCCCTCGAGCGGTGCTGTGTCGTCATCGTCGTTATCTGGGATAGGATAGAGTCATTGTCGTTTTCGTCAAATGTATGTTTCTAGAATTTGAACGTGCTTGAGGCTTTATTGTAATACCTCCAGGCTTTTGCATGTTCAGCTACACCGACGAATATGTGTTCTTCTGCCTTTGGATCAAGTTTAGCTTGGCATTTCTGGTACCATGACCCAGCAGTTCGTCCGAATTCCTCTAGACGTGCTATGTTCGGCTTCTTGCCGAATAGTGCCTGGAACAGCGTTGCATCATCTCCAAGCGCTGGCGTGGGTGATCGATTTTTGATATAACACGCATAAGCCACGGCCTTGGGCCAAGTATTTTTGGCAGGTTCTTGGTGAATATCATCACCGTGCGTGCTCGAGTAAGGTCCGATTGAGTCGTTCTGCAATTCCATTCTGGGCTGGGGAGTATGGAGCTGTGGTCTCCATGATAATTCCATGTTTTGCACAAAATTCCTTGAAGCTTTTATTGACATATTCCCCTCCATTATCCGAGCGAAACCTCTTCAGTTTCTGACCTGTTTGGGTCTCGAGGAATGCTTTGTACGTCTCGAAGTGCTTGAGTGCTTCATCTTTGGCGCTCCCGAAATAGATTACGTGTACCTCAATTTGATGTCCATGAAAGAATAAAGTATCCCCATGCGACAGTCCCTCGGTCTGGGCAGGCCCCATACATCGGATACTGTTAGGTCACCGACCTGATCACAGTGTCCTCGGCTCTTTTGGGGAACGGTTCCACATGCCGTTTGCCTTGTATGCAAGCTTTGCACTGACTTGGCTCTTTGACTCGTCAATCTCGAGTCCAGTAACTAGATTGTTAGATTTCAACATTTTTATAGAGTTTATGTTGACGTGCCCGAGTATCCTGTGCCATTTGTCCCATGACGGTCCTTTGCCGCTGCGGCAAAATCCCATGCCTCGACTGATCAAGTGACCCATGCCTTCATACAGAATAGCCTCCCACGCTTCTGTCCCTGTGCAAAAATAACGCCGGCGCGTGATTTGAATTCAACGCCGGTGCCTGTAAATGTGGCCGTGTTGCCCTTATCAGTTAGACACCCTACACTGATAAGTTTGTTCGGCGCATCCAGTGCATGCTTGACGTCACGTAGCTCGATCGTGTTCGTTTTGGCGCCGACTTTGAATTCCATGTAGATAGTGCCTCGGCCTTGTGTATGTAGTACCGCACTGGGTGAAATTCCTTCAATTTCCAACGGTTCTTGGCATAGCTAGCGAAATCATTTCGGCTTCAGCTATGTGTGTTGTTGCTGCTGAATCAGTAGCCAGTCGGATGCAGATATAGCACTGTATGCTACCTCCTTGGATACAAATGCGAAGTCTTTTCTTCTGCTGTTTAACTGTTTCTTTGTTCCCTGATTTAACCACTTCGGCACTTGACCTTCTTTGCCGCCACCTGTTACGACCGTTCATTTCCGACTTCCGACCCTCAGTTCCGCCACTCCTTCCGCCCCTCCAATAGTTCCGCAAACGTTCCGCCCCTCCGACATTTCCGACATTCCCATTCCGCCCCTTGACATTTCCCTTGTTCTTTCGACTCTATTACTCGGACCCACCGGACCCACCTCGCCATCCATCAAAACCATATATCCGGTCACCCTTGTAGTTCGTTGTCAGATATGTTTTCCCGACCCCTTGTTCTTTGCTATTGTTCTACCTTACCCTGAACCCCCTTGTAGTCCCATTGTTCCCAATTAGTTAGTTCCCACACATTGTACTCGACTTCCGCTTCCTCCGGAATTTGCTTAGTACAACACCATTACTTGTTGCTCTGCGCTTTGTATAAAAACCCCCTCATGTATGTCTGTTATTCTGCAATCAGATAATCACCTTCGATACTTGATTTCCTTCGCTCCATCTCCTGTTCTTAGCACAGCGAGTCTAGCAAGATCTCAGTCTCTCCGTTTTCCGCTTTCCGCCTCAGTTCCGCCTCAAGTTCCGACCAAACCTTTGGCTCAGTACTTTCCAACTTCCGACCCATTTCCAAATACCTAGGACGATAGTTCATCGGGGGTGCAACCTATAAGTTGAAGCCGCTGTCCTTTCCAGTTCCGACTTAGTGGAAATCTCGATACGTAACAGTATTATCTGATTCCCACCCGATAACTATCACTATGCCTCCTCGTACCACAGCTACTTCAGCTCGAGCAGGAGCTGTCGAAGCTCTCTCTTATTTTGGCAGTCTTAGATCCGCAGCACCAAGGCACGCGGAACCCTCCAGCAGCTCTCGTGCCGACGATGAGCTTTCCGATGCTTTTCCGCAACGATTCGAAGAAGTTCCCGACGCTAATCCCGACGAAAATCCCGACTACGACGGGAATTCAACGAGTAGCAGCGGCGAACAAACAGCAGCGTCATTCCGACGCCCAGCTCCACCACCACCACCTCCACCAGGACCACCTCCAGGCGGCCCTCCAGGCGACCCTCATGGCGGTCCTCCACCTCCAATTCCACCTCAGATTCCCGCCAACCCAGTTCCGCCCGCGCCAGTTCCGGATCTTGCACAAGCCATCGCCATGCTAGCCGGACAACTCCAGCGCCCGGCCCAAGCACCACCACGCCCCAAGACAAAGGTCCGCGAACCAGATCAGTTCGACGGTTCCGACCCAAGAAGCTCCAGCCATTTCTGGTTCAGCTTCAACTCAATTTCCGTGATCGTCCCGACGCCTTTCCCGACGACGAACGAAAGGTCAATTATGCCCTTTCCTATCTCCGAGGCACGGCGCTCGACTATTTCGAACCCGCCCTCATGGATCCGTTCGCTCTCGTCGACTGGGCCGACGATTACCCCAATTTCATTTCCGAACTCCGCAGCAACTTCGGACCATTTGATATGGAAGCCGATGCGGAAAATGAACTCGATAAGCTTCGCATGAAAGACACTCATAAGATAGCTAAATATATCGTCACGTTTCAGCAGCTCGCTCCTCGAGTCCAATGGGGAGAAGCCGCACTCCGACGCCAGTTTTACATGGGCTTGCCATCCCGCATCAAGGATGAAATTGCCCGCGTCGGAAAACCCGCCACCCTTACCGACCTCCGCAACCTCGCCCAATCCATCGATTCGCGCTACTGGGAAAGACACTCCGAGATTGCTCGTGAAACCTCCGCCCAGAGCAAGAACGACAAGTCTTCCGACAAGAAGTCTGATAAAGACAAGAAGAAGACCAATTCCGGAAACACCAACTCCGGAAACAACAACAACAACAGTTCCGGATCCAACTCCGGCAACCGGAACAACAACAACACCCCTCGGAACAACCAGGCCTCTGGTTCTAACACCAACGCCCGGAAGAGCACCCCGGATCTTTCCGACAAACTTGGGAAAGACGGAAAACTAACCCCTGTAGAACGCCAGCGTCGCATGGACAACAACCTTTGCCTCTTCTGCGGCAAAGGAGGTCACGTCGCTCGCGACTGCACTCGCGCTTCCGCCTCCGCTGCTAAGGCCAAGGGCCGCGCAGCAAAGACGGAAGAGAAATCCGAAGCGGTTCCCGCTGCGGATTCAAAAAAATAGTCAGCAGTCCTCCGCCTCCGCACGAGCTGAGGGCTGTGTTGACCCCATTCGTGCGACAAACGAGGTTAAACTCAACGCATCCGCTCTTTCGTCCTCCGACTCTCTCTCTGTTCCGCTCACTTCCGACGCAATTTCCGCACCCCCGTTTACAGCATTGGTCGACTCCGGTTCGACTCATTGTTTCCTCGATTCCGACTTTGTTTTGAAACATAAACTTCCGACCCGCAACATTCCGACTATTCCGCTCCGCCTTTTCGACGGGTCTTCCAACACGGGAATTTCCCAAGTTGTGGATCTGTCTATCCGTTTCGCTACTGGGGACAACCATGAAGTTACGTTTTACGTTACTCCCTAGATGCTAGCTGTTCCGTTGTACTAGGACACAATTGGCTCACCCGATATAATCCGTCGATTAACTGGGCATTGGGTCAAATACAGTTCCGTACCCCGGATCAACTTCCGTCTATTCCGACGTCTTCTGCAAAGATGGTTCAGGCCTCTTCTGCAACTCCGCTCGTGGATTCAGTTCCGCACTCCGGTCCCGCTTTAGCACCTCCGCCCCTTGAAGCTCCTCGAATTGCGCTCGTTTCCGCCACCGCTTTCCGCGTATTGCAACGGCAAGATGATACGACCGTTTTCCAGCTTCACCTTTCCGATTCGGCTTCAGTCAAGGCTCGTTCCGCCTCGACTTCCGCTCCGGTCGACATGAGCTCAGTTCCGGAAGAATATCGTGACTTCCCGGACGTGTTCAATAAGGCCAAAGCCGACAAACCTGCTGAACATCGACCTTACGATCTGAAGATAGATTTGGAAGAAGGAGCATCTCCGCCCCTTGGCCCGATCTACTCTCTTTCGCAAAGTGAACTCCTAACTCTCCGAGAGTTCGTCGATGAACATCTCAACATGGGCTTTATCCGCCCTTCGCTGTCTCCGCACGGCGCTCCGGTCCTCTTCGTCAAGAAGAAGGATGGATCTCTCCGCCTCTGCGTCGATTTCCGCGGACTCAATGCCCTCACTAAAAAGGACAAATATCCGCTTCCGCGCATTTCCGATTTACTCGACACTCCCCGCAGAGCGAAGATCTACACCAAAATTGACCTACCGGCACGCTTATCACCTTGTCCGCATCCGGGAAGGTGACGAGTGGAAAACCACCTTCCGCACCCGCTACGGTGCCTTTGAGTGGACTGTCATGCCTTTTGGTCTAACCAATGCTCCCGCCGCTTTTCAGCGATTCATGAACGACGTATTTTCCGACCTCCTCGACGTATGCGTTCTAGTCTACATTGACGACATCCTCATCTATTCCGACACACCGGAAAAACATCGAGAACATGTCCGCGAAGTACTCCGCCGTCTACGCAAACACCATCTCTACGCAAAAGCAGAGAAATGCGAATGGCATCGCGACACGGTCGAATACCTCGGCTACATCCTCTCTCCAACAGGTCTTACCATGGCAGAGGACAAGGTCAAGGCATTTCAAGAATGGCCGGAACCCCGACGTGTTAAGGATGTGCAGTCTTTCCTCGGCTTCGCCAACTTTTACCGACGTTTCATTTATAATTTTTCCGACATTACTGTTCCGCTCACGCGTCTCACCAGGAAGGGTGCCCCTTGGAATTTCACACCGGAATGCCGCTCCGCATTTGAAGCCCTCAAATCGGCCTTCACCACGGCTCCCATACTCGGTTTCTGGATTCCTGATGCCCAACTTGTACTCGAAACCGACGCTTCTGACTACGCGCTAGCCGCCATTCTTTCCATCATTTCACCCGACGACGGAGAAATTCATCCGATCGCCTTTCATTCCCGCACCTTTTCCGCCCCGGAACTCAACTACGACGTCCACGATAAGGAACTACTTGCGATTTTCGAAGCCTTCAAAATCTGGAGACATTACCTCGAAGGTCCAACTTATCCCATCGACGTTGTAACAGATCATAAGAACCTTGAGTATTTTGCAACCACTAAGATTTTGACTCGCCGTCAAGTCCGCTGGTCTGAATATCTCTCACAGTTCAACATGGTGATCCGTTTCCGCCCCGGAAAGCTCGGAGCAAAACCCGACGCGCTCACTAGACGTTGGGACGTCTACCCAAAAGAGGGATGTAGCGACTATGCCAGCGTTAATCCGCACAATTTCCGCCCGGTATTCTCCACTGAGCAACTGGCATCGTCCCTGCGTGCCACAGCATTGCAGTTTCCACTACTCCGCGCCTCAATGATTATGGACACCGAGTCTCTCCATTCCGACATCCGTTCCGCACTCCGTTCCGACCCCACCTCCGCAGCCCACCTCGATAACCCCACCAGTCCTGGATGGTCCCTCGATTCCGACGGATTTCTCCGGTACAAGTCCCGGATTTACGTTCCGGACACCAACGATCTACGACTTCGCGTGCTCCAGCAAAGCCACGATCATCCGCTCTCAGGACACCAAGGCCAGAACAAGACCCTCGATATAATTCGACGTACCTATACTTGGCCTCTCCTCCGCACGATGGTCCAAGACTACTGCAAGTCATGCACCACCTGTATGCGAGCCAAGCCTCAACGTCACAAACCCTACGGCCTCCTGAAACAACTTCCGATCCCGGACCAACCGTGGAATTCAATATCCATGGATTTCATTGAGAAACTTCCTAAGTCATCCGGCTATGATACCATTCTAGTGATCGTTGACCGCCTCACAAAGCAGTCCATCTTTATTCCGACCTACGACACCATAACTTCCGCCCAGCTCGCACAGCTCGCACAGCTCTTTGTGCTCCACGTCTTTTCCAAGCACGGAATACCTTCCCATGTCACTTCCGACCGTGGATCCGAATTTGTGTCCTCCTTTTTCCGCACACTCGGCAAGGCTCTCGACATGAAACTCCACTTCACCTCCGGTTATCACCCCGAAGGAGACGGACAGACGGAACGTACTAATCAGACCCTCGAGCAGTATCTCCGCGTCTATTGCAACTACCAACATAGCAATTGGTCCGACCTTCTTCCGCTCGCGGAATTTGCCTACAACAACGCGCCTTCCGCTACCACCGGAATTTCACCCTTTTATGCCAACAAGGGCTACCACCCGAATCTCGCCATCCACCCTGAACGCGACCTCGCCTCTGCAAGAGCCCGAGATTTCGTTGTGGAACTTGACGACCTTCACCAGCACCTCCGAGAGAACATTACCGCTGCCCAGAAGAGATACCAAACTTCCGCCGATCGGAAACGCCTTCCGCAACCGGCATTCGAGATAGGCGACAAAGCCTTTGTCAAAGCGGAAAACTTCCGCACCACTCGCCCCTCGAAGAAGCTCTCTGAGAAATACCTTGGTCCTTACGAGATCATCGCTAAGGCCGGCAGTCGTTCTTTCACCCTCAGACTTCCTGACAATATGCGCGCAGTACATCCGGTATTCCATGTCTCCATGCTTGAACCCGCAGTTCCGAATACAATTCCGAATCGAGAACAACCTCCGCCTCCGCCAGTCGTCATCGACGGAGAACCGGAATATGAGATTTCGGAAATTCTCAACTCCAAGCTCGACAGAAGATACCGCTGCCAACTCCAGTACCTAGTCAAGTGGGCAGGCTATGAAAACACTGATGAAGAGACTTCGTGGATTTCCGCCACGGAACTTGACCACGCCTCTGACCTCGTCTCTGATTTCCACAAGTCATATCCTGACAAGCCTGGCCCCATTCCCGCGCCCTAGTCATTTCCGACCTCATTTCCGACCTCATTTCCGACACCATTGCTTTCACAGTTCTCAGGACATTTATCAAAAAAAAAAAACGATTAATCTTCCGATATCCTATTTTCCGACACTTCAAGAAATTATCTACAGGTTTTTCGACATCTACTCCTCCCTCATGGTCTCCGCCTCGACCTCCCTTTCCGCTTCCGGATCTTTCTCCGACCCTCCTACCTCGGCGATCACCAACTCCGTGTCTACCCGTTCCCTCGTTTCCGCCCCGTTCTCCTCCTGCACCCGCGGTTCCATCCTTTCCCGGACCATCTCGTTCCGCCACCGGTACTCGCGCTTGAACTGCTCCAAGACCGCCGACATGACGGTCATCTGGTTCTGGAATGACAGCAGCTGCTGTTCCTGAACCGCCGCCATACCCGCAAGCAGGTTCCGGATCCCGCGTTGGTTTTTCCGGATCCCCCTCAGCGACTCAGCGATGTCAAGCAGCGGAGACGCCATGCTGAAGCGGTTAAGCACAGCTGTCTCCGATGTTCCGGTCACCGGAAACCCTTCCGCCTTCTTCCCGCTTGGTCCTGGTTTTGACTTGGGGGTTTCAGGCCCCTCGGTCTCAACCCTGCGCCGTTTCCGCTCCACCCTAGCGGCACACCCATCCACCACGCAACGGCACTTCTTGTCCCGGCACCGTTCGCAGGCCGTCTCCCGCGGATTTTCCGACCACACGCACTCCAGGCCCTTGACCTCGCACGTATCGCAAGGAGCCTTCTCCTCCTCACCGTCCCTGGTCTTCCTTTTCCGGGTCGCAGGATTTTCCGGCCCCAGCTCTCGCAACTCCAGCATCCGAGCCAGCTTCTCTTTCCGAGCCTGCTGGAACTCGTCCGCCCTCCGTTTCCGCTCCTCAACTACGTTCGGCATGGGAGCACTTTCTTTTTGCTTCCCCTTGCCCTCTGGAGTCGGCGTGCTTTCCGCTTCCGACTCCCCCTCGGAATCGGCAACTCTCTGGCAGTTCTCTGTGAGCTCCGGAACCTCCCCACGACATTTCCGACTCACCCGGAACTTCCCTGCCTTTTCCGCCACGGCCTTTTCTTCCGCAGCCTTTTCGGCCGCATTCCGTTTCCGTTGTTCTTCACGGGCGCGCGACTCCTCCTCGCGACGCTTACGGTCACGCTCCTCCTTCTCCTTCCGTTCCTGCTCCCGACGCTCCAGTTCCTTGCGCTCCTCCTCCAGCCGCTCCCTCTCTTTCCGCGCGGCTTCCTCGGCCTCGCGCTTCTCGGCCAGTTCCTTCTGCGCAAGAATATCAGCAAAGTGCTGCTTCATCTCGGCACTGGACATTTTAGAGAAATCGACTGAAGAGCTCATGATGGAGTAAACAGAAGACGCGTCTTGTTTCCCGTCTATATTTCAAACTCCGACGCGTTTGTTCACAAGTCACGTGATTCCGACTTGTGGTCTCGCGGGGCTCGACCTTAGAAGGGAGATACTGTTACGACCGTTCATTTCCGACTTCCGACCCTCAGTTCCGCCACTCCTTCCGCCCCTCCAATAGTTCCGCACAACGTTCCGCCCCTCCGACATTTCCGACATTCCGCCCCTTGTACATTTCCCTTGTTCTTTCGACTCTATTACTCGGACCCACCGGACCCACCTCGCCATCCATCAAAACCATATATCCGGTCACCCTTGTAGTTCGTTGTCAGATATGTTCTTCCGACCCCTTGTTCTTTGCCATTGTTCTACCTTACCCTGAACCCCCCTTGTAGTCCCATTGTTCCCAATTAGTTAGTTCCCACACATTGTACTCGACTTCCGCTTCCTCCGGAATTTGCTTAGTACAACACCATTACTTGTTGCTCTGCGCTTTGTATAAAAACCCCCCTCATGTATGTCTGTTATTCTGCAATCAGATAATCACCTTCGATACTTGATTTCCTTCGCTCCATCTCCTGTTCTTAGCACAGCGAGTCTAGCAAGATCTCAGTCTCTCTCTCAGCCTTCCGTCTTCCGCTTTCCGCCTTCCGCCTCTGTTCCGACTCAATTTCCGACCAAACCTCTGGTCCAGTACCTTCCGACTTCCGGCTCATTTCCGAAATACCTAGGACGATAGTTCATTGGGGGCGCAACCTATAAGTTGAAGCCGCTGTCCTTTCCAGTTCCGACTTAGTGGAAATCTCGATACGTAACACTGGACAAAAAAGTGGGTGACTGGTGGGAAGGGTTAGGGAACACGATTGACAAGGGCGACTGAAGAGAGATTGAACAAGCCTTCAGGAAGAGATGGCCCAGACTGAAGAAGATGGGAAACAAGAGAGATATCAAGAAGTTCCAACTTGCAGAACTGGGGTTCAAAGCGGAAGACATAGGGATGATGGTGGAACACAGTGGCAGGAAAGTCCCAGCACACCATGCATTAGAGTGTATTTGTTGCTGATAATTATTAGTCCCGGCATATTCTGACCCAGATAAAAATTATTAAGTAAGCGTGGAAATATTTTAAGTCAGAACACATCCACTTGCATCCACCACTTGCATCCATTGCATCCACTCACTCTGCTGCCCACCCAAGCTCCACCACAATCTTGTAACACCTCCACTCACACATCGTGTTCATGGACTGCTCTACAACACCCACCAGCCCATTGTCAGCATCTGTCCTGGACTCCACAAACAGTGGTACACCCAGTGGCATGCTGAAGTGAAAATGGGTTGAGTTGTCACCCAGCAAGCCAAATGCATATGAAGAGAGGAAGGAGAGGAAGATGAAATTGGTATGTCATATACCCTTAAATTATTTTGAAACACTGACCGACCCTTTCTGCTGATCTCAGATTGCTGAGTGGGCCTCGAAAGCATCTGAGGGCACAGCCGCTGACCTGGACCAAGAAGACAAGGTTGATTCATGTGATATAATGAATGAAGAAGTTGGAAAAAATAGGGCCATTGGTTAATAAGGCTGACAGGGAGCTACTTGAGTCCCAGAGGGCATTTTTTCAGGCACAGTGCAGGGATAATGATGCTCAGATGTGTCTATCAGTCACGCTTTTCGACATTGTCCTAGAACAGCTTAATTAGTGAAATATTATCTCCACTGATGCTTATATTATAGCTTGCTAATAATTTATTAGTACTCTGATAATTTTTAGCTAACAAATACACTCTATTTGCAGAAGAAGTCCTAGCTCTAGGGCCAGCGATAGGAGACATATCTGGCCTACTCATAGACGATGTGAGGAGACACCTACCAGACACAATACACAGACTCATTGCTAACGAGACCTACAGGGATTGGGAGGAATTATATGACAGTTTGCTAGGGATCCACATGACAGTGCTCATGGAGGCAAAACACAATGCTGACATTGTGACACAGCTGATACAGATGATGGAGGGCAGGAACTCAAGCAGCAGCATGAACACACCAGCGCCACAACTCATGAGACCATGGACTAGCTACACACCATACTTACTGCCACTGACACAACCCAGACAACCCAGCACACCAATGAACCACTAGCAGCAGACAAGCCCAAGGATGCCGATGATGAGAGCAGCCCCAGAGACACCAAGGATGCAACAGACACTGATCAGACAAGGATCGGCACAGTGTCCAACAATCTCACCATTGAACCCATTCCTGACACCACTATGATGGCAGACACAAGGTGATGTCTCACAACCCACCTACAACGCATCTCTCTATGACATCTGGCACCCATTCCCAACCTCACTAGCAGGCCAAATGGCATATGAAAGAGCCATTGCAGGATGGAGGAAGAAGTTCAAGGGAACAAGGGCAACATTAGAAAACTCATTCCCACTGAGACCGGGCAGCTCTTACCTAGATGGCAGGGAGTGCCTCCAATGCAGGTAAAAGGGACACCTCTTGAAGGACTGCCAAGAGCCACCAGAGAAGCTAGGACCACCAGAAGAGAGAGAGTGGAGAGCAGACTACATGACAATCTGGAACCAGCAATGACAATCACAGAGATCAATGATGATAGCATACATAGAAGAAGAAGGACAGGGAAATGGGACAGAGCCATCCAAGTAGAAGAGGCACGAATGGCTCAGAGAAGAAGGACCTCACAGACGACAGAGGAAGATGACAAAAAGGGGATGACACCCCAAGTAGACACTCAGCCAGTGCCACATGTGATGATAGATGGAAAAGACACAATTGACCTCTATTCGATCCCAATAGCAAATATCTGTCAAGGTTGGTTTTGGGCATTAATATCGCATATTAGTGAACATGGTGAATACCCAAAGGGCTTTTGCGATAAGGTATGTAGTTTGGGGAATAATGTAAAGCAAATAAAGGTTATGAAGTAAGGGGGCTACTTGAATGGAGCTCGCCCTGTCTACAGTCAGAGTGAAATAGCTCGTGCACTTGATGATGTAATGTGCAAGGTCTCACGGAAAGGTTGTCTAGCAGTAACAATCCTTTTGCCGGCAAAGGTACTCCTTCGGAGCCCTTTGCCAATAGCACAGACAAGGGTTCGAAGACAAAGGTGGTGAAGGTGAGATATAGAAACTCACCAGTGGTGCTTAAGCTCTACTCTGGTTTAAAGGTAGCAGTCTAGAGAAGAGGGCTTAAGATGATGGTCACAGTGTATTTGGGTTTTGCACAAGATAGATGTATGATAATTGAACTTCAGAATATACATGTGAATGTAAACTACATACCAAATGCTTGTATGCTATCAGTGAATAGGAAAGAGGCCTTCGTGAGTCAGGGTTGGATAGGGGATGCACAGTCAGGATACAAATAGATGAAACACATAGACAATAGAATGAAGCAGAAGTGCGAGCATGAAACAACGGGGATGAAAGCGGACAAAGACACCTAGGTAAGAAAACATGCCTTGAGACTTGTATACATCTTACCCTGCACAGACTCTTGCTCTAACAGGTTGATCCTGCATGGTCTACGGGTAGGATGTTCCATGAATGCATGCCGGCCATAGGAACACCCAAAGGGGCTTGAATCAGGAAGGTTATGGGGCCAGTGATGAACCATCACACTGGTTAAAGGATGTCGATCGTGTTTGATGTCGTGACTATGGCAAATGATGTGAGTAGCAAATGGTCATTCGGCGAATCCGGTGAATGGCAAATGGAGTGAACATAGAGATAGAGGGATGAAAGGGAAAATGGGGGTAACTTGATACAATAATAAACGGGTCATGACAATATCTTCACTGCGATAGCAACACAAACTGGTAGACAGAGAGACATGAAACCCTGCCATGTGTACAACCAATAGGTCAAGCTGGCAGGAAGACATGGGCAGTTCGTGAGAGTGAAGGCAGCGATCGATGGTGGAACGATGAGGAACATCATGTGCAGCTCCAAGTGGAAAGAATGGGAGCACAAGCTGGAACTGAAGTGGGACTCAGAGACCATGTTACACATAGCAGACAACCACAGGATAGAATCGGAAGGGAGATGGGACAGTGCAGTCATGGTGGCAGACATGTCCTGAAGACAGACCTTGAAGATCTTCAAATCCAACAGAGCTTTCGAAATCACATTAGGAGAACCGTGGCTACAAGCAGTGAGAGCGGTGCATGAATATGACTCAGACCGGATGGCCGTCAGACAGGATGAGAAGACAGCCACAATCATGAACATGAAGACACACAAGGAGACAGAGGCGGACATGGAGACAGCGAAGGAGACATGGGAAGAATGAGAGCAAGAAGAAGAGGAAACAACTGGAAAGGAGCATCAGGAGAGAGGAAGAGCTGATAGCGGGAATGTCAGCAGAGGAGCGATGGAAAGAGAGTGGACTGGGAGGGCACATAGGGACGAGACTAGGTGCAGACAAAAGACAGACACGTCCCGTGCCACGTGCCGCGGCTGTGCTTACATTCAGGTGCCGATTCTTCTGGAGCTTGCCCCATGCACATGCCTCGCACGGGCACCGCGCGTCCTCCGCGGGGAAGCTGCGTGTCGCGGTGGGTGTGCGGGTCGTGCGAGAAGGGCCCGCCGTGGGGTGGGAGGGCAGTGCAGGACGTGAAGTGCGAGAGGGTGGAGTCTAGGGAGCAGCGAGTGGTGCTCGGTAAGCGACACGAGGGACTGGGCAACAGGACGTACCATCCACGTCTTCAGGGTCTGTGTTTGTGTCTGGGTCTGGGCCATGCCGGCGCATGGATGGATGGCAAAACGTGGTGAAGGCAGTAAACCTGTCATGCAGGATGGACGGGCTGTTTATATGCAAAGGAAAATACCATACACTCCGCTCGTTCCTCTTGCTGGCCTTATCTACACCCAGCACATACACACACCCCACCACTGGCAGACCCGCCGGAAAAATCATAAGAAGTTCATGTCCATGCGCTGGAGAGGACAGGGGGTGATAAGAAGCTTAGGAGGGGAGGTTGTTAGTGTTATGTGAGGGGAGGTGAACTGGCGGTGGGAGTGGACGGGTAAAATGTGTGGTAATGCCGTGAAAGACGGGGGAGTAGAGGGACGACATGTGCGCACCATGCAACGGCGACGTCAGGGTTTGTCCGTGTCCATGCCTGTGTCATGCTGCTCGTTGTAACTGCCGGTGTGCATGTTTGTCTTTGTTTGGTGGGTTCCTGATGTGACCGTGCACGACGAAACCTCTGTTCGCTTGGGATTCTCAGTATCCGGTGTTTGAAATTCGATGGCGATGTATGATAATGTTGTTTATGTTAACTCTGGATCCAGGCAGAAACAGCAAACATGTCGCAGATCACCTTGGGCTTTCCCAGCCACCTGGGCACAGCTCTGCATCACCGTCACAGCCGATACACCGAGTGCACAATATCGTGATTACCATGTCGTTGTGCCTGATGTCGAAATTCGAGGCCTCTTCATACGACTTCTTCCCACATCAGGATATGCCACCAAACTGGCACAATTTCTCGTGTCTCCATATCCAGCAACATTGACACGAGCTTGTATGTCTGCAGAGAACACCCAACATCGCTTTAGAATTACAGACACATGCCAACTCTGGCGATTGAGTTGGGATCTCCCATATCATCTCGCTTCCTCGTGTTCCCCGCTTTATAAGTAACACATCGGAGATGCGGCATCTTAATACCATCAGTGAGTTTTAAATGCCTTCTGGAGACCATTCCGCCCAGGCAAATCAGATATAAGATGGTGTGAATATCTGTTGACCTGGCAGCACCCATAGCTAAAACCTTATACACTAGCGGCCTACTACTCCAACTCCACATCGCTACGCAAAACTTAGTCCTTCGGCAGCATTCCAGTTTTTCATTCCTCTATCATGTCTCAGGCAGACCCCTCGGCTGAAATCCAGGCACTATCAGACTAGTATGTACTTACCACATTGGGTGAGATGCAGAAGAACTTAACGGAACTAGCTATGCAATCAACTTTGCCACCTTCGCAGTGCTTGGTATGCGTGCATGACCCCTATATAATTCCACGATTTCCATAGCTTCTTATATAGCACTGCTCATCTATGACACGCTTCTCACTCTGCCATCAGAGATCAAGCACATTTGGTGCAAGACCATCAAAATTGGCACCATTCTCTATATACTGGCTCGTTACCTGCCCTTGGGTTTCTTTCTTGTTAACACATATGGTGATTTATCTAATATGTCCCTTGAGGTATATTACATTTATGGTTCTCATGTGTAACACCCCTACTGATTGCAATGTGTATCTAGTATGACTTGCATTCATTATGAAGAAGCAACCTAGAGACTCATATATTCAAAGGAAATGTAATACTATCAGTCACCTAGTTTCTGGTTTACAAGTTCCTTCTGTGATTGGTGTACAGGGTGAGTGATTATACTCATACATTTCTCAGGCAGAAGGATCAACAAATTTTATTATCTAGGCCTTCTGCTAGCTCACGCCTATGCTATTTCCCTTCAGAATCAAAGAGTTTTGGGAATTCTTGGGCTGCTTATTCTAAGTGCTATTATCATTCAAGTGGTATGTCCCTGTGCAGACTTGGTATAAATAGCAAGTTCATTTCACTGGATATAGTACCAGTCTGTTTGGGACAACTGCAGTGTGACTACTTCACAAGTTAATACATTGACTTTGTCAGTACCGACTAGGACTTCTGCTTATATTTATACTAACAAATTCTTCAGGTGTAAGATCTAGGGGTCTGTATTTGCCTGATTTGTCTCTGAATACCTTTGACAGTGGCCACAATCAGTAATGTTACTGTAATCCTTTTTGACACTGGAGTTGTTATAGTAACCATTCTGAGCTCAATTCAAACCCTGAGGCTTTGGCGGAAAGATGGGATTTGGGATAAGAAATCTCTCATGAGTCTAATGATTTACCAAGGTACGCATAGAACATATTGCTTATAATGAATATATCACTAATCTACATAAGGCTTTGTCAGATATGGGTATGGAATATTATTCCTATGATATTTCATATATCTGATTCATATTCAGATTTGTGCTTACAATTAGTTTGGCTAATACTATTACAACTGAGGTATTGTTACTTATAAATCCATTGAGCTTTGAGAGCTTACTGGGTTTTCTTTTACATTTCAGGTATTGAGGGTATGTAATGTGTTAATCATGACAATGAAATGGCTAACTTCAGCTGGTTCATGATATAAAGCCAAGTGTGTCTGGCATCTTGGTCTTGCTTCAGAACAGGTATCATCTCAGCAAGTTAATAAGAAAGACATGTGATTTTACTAACAGCTTGTCAATAATGATTATCTGCCGCTTCCACCTAACTCTCAAAGAGAGACACAGTCAACTTAACAGCCCCTCGTTACCCACTCTTTCATTCACCAGCTTCCATGCAGCCAGACAAAGTGTTCACAATGCCATAGTGGCTGAATTTGGAAACCCTCACTTGAGTCAGGATTTTAGTGCTGAGACCTTGGAGGACACCACAGCTGTTCAGGAAGGCCAGCAGTCACCTGAAGAGGCTGGGTCGGCTGGGATAAAGTTGGGTGTGTTTCCTTGGGCAACCGGATCTCCTGGAGATGTAGAAATGGCTGGGCCAATTGTCTCCAGTGAGTAGTTAGTCTCTCCTTCAGGTGGTTAATGATTCAGTAGGATCTGGAATAACAGCAGTGGCTTAATGATGGCATCCAAGCTAATGCATCACAGCCATGATTCCAATACAAACCCACTAGCAGAGCAACATGCAGCAACTTACATCAACCTACCTTTCTAATCTATTGCAAATGCTTGGAAATTGGTCACCATAGAAGATGTGGCTGTCTGCACTCTGGCCAACCCATACTATGTAGATATATATATATTCTGTGGCATTTCATATTTGACTGTGTTTGTAATTGATTACTGTGATTTGTGAAAATATTGTTCATGTTTTCCTGCTGGCAGTCAGTGAACTGTGAGCTATTATGGAAATCGGCTCAAATTAGGGCTGCATGTAGCTGTAAATATTGAAATAGAAACTCAGGGTTAAATCTCCAGGTACCTGTGATGCACCAATGCATGAAAGTCTATTTTTACAAAACTCAGTTGCTTCTGGTTCAGCACCACCACCAACCGATACCTGAATGCCTTCGCCATATTTTGCATGAAGAGATAGCTCTAATCTAGTTTACAAAACCTAGTTGCTTCCGGTTCAGATCTGCCACCAACCAATACCAGTACATCTGCTTTGACTGCTTTGACAGCTTCACTTGACTTTTTCTGGACCCACTTGCATCTCATTGTCACTCCATTTCCCATCTCTGCGTGCACACTCACATCTGCATTCCACCATTTTAACCCAATTTCCCATTGCTGCACGTTCACCTCAATGCTACGGTGCCTGACTGGGCTCAGGTCTATTTTACTTTAGCTATGTGATATCAAGGTATTGAAAATCACTTACGACGATTGGCTTGATCAGGGTTGCCTCAGGTGACACTGGCACGCTGCGAGTTGGTGTCTCATGTGACAGCGGCACGGTGAGAGCCATGCGATGCATTGCAAGCCGTTTCCAGGTTCGACTATGCAAGGCTGGGATGAGAGCTATGAGGGTTGGGCTGAGGTGAGTTGTGCTCACTGGTTGCGCGGAGCAGGGTCGCCACTCACCCATCGCTGTGCTACCCATGGCACCTCCAAAACATGCTCCCCAACCCGGTGCAGCTATGCGAGCACTTCGCCCAGCATACTCATATGTCTTGATGCTATCTCCTCAAATGCCCTGATGTAGGCTTCATATGCCAGCGACTCCATTGCCCGGCCAGGCACACTACCTCTGGAAACACTCCTTGCGCTAGATAGAAAGAAGTGCCTCCTATTCTGAATGAGTGTCTGAACGTTTTTCCCCAGCCCCATGCACTGAGGATGCTGTTGATGCGCTCCAGCGCTCTTGCTTTGATCCTGGACCTAACATCCCCTTTGGAGTCTCTCAAAGAGAACAGTGGGTTGTTTGAGGCGGCCAGCACTATGGCGGCAATGTTTTGCAGCACTTGTAGTGTGTAAGGGCAACCCTAGCTGGCTGTGGAGGTCACACTACCACACAGCTGGCAAGGGGAAATCCAAAGAGAAAAGTCTAAGGACCCCCAATGTCAGTGAGCCCGTATTATACTATGCTCCACATCCAGGGACAACACTTGGCACTCGCCATCAACCCTGCATCTCCCTGACCCTTGATTGACCATTGATGGCACCCACTACGCAAGTCGCTTGACTTCCGAAATTGTTCCGAGAGCGGAAGTCAGAAAGTGGAGTGGAGTTGGCAAAGCGAACAGAACTGGTGGAAGTTCCCCCAGAAGTGGAACCATTTCCAAAAGCAGAGTCGGAAATTGAAGCGGAACTGGAGGTGGAGTTGGAAATGGAGTCGGAACTTGGCATGCAGCCAGAACTGGAAAACAGGGTGTCCCCTGACATAGTGGGCACAAGTCTCCCTGTGCTACCAGGAATACTGACTGCATCTCCCTGGGGCTAGTGGTCTTGCTGATGGCAAGTCAGCAAATTAAAATCACGTAAATAATACAATAACAATTCACAACAAACAGAAAAAAAATTAATATTTCATTGGGCATAAAAGGGTGACAAGATAACAAACTTTCACGATAACAAACTTTGACATACAATGACAATGCTAAGATTATACATATTGTTTCCTTGGATGATAAATAATGAATGTATTAGATATTTCTGGAACAGGTTTATGGTAGAAACTATCAAAGTGTGACTGAGTATGAAATATAAAGTTATTTCTGTTGAAAGTATTGAAGAACACAATATTAACATATTAATTACTAGGATCGTATTTTGTTCGATTTGTCGTTATGTGGGCATACGCGAGACATCCAAAGACACGGAGATAGGAGAGGTCGGGTTTGTGTCCTGTCAAAAATTCATATGGGGAGATATTTGAGGTAATGCGAGATGGGGCTCGGTTTCGAACATGTACCGCAGCACCCACTGCGAATTCCCAGAACCCTTGTGATATGCCTGCACTGTACATCATTGCTCGGGCCGCCTCAGCTATTGTTCAGTTTGCCCGTTTGGCAGCTCTGTTCTGCTGAGGTGTGTTCGGCGCAGTGAGAATATGATGTATACCTTGTTTTTCCAGGTACTGAGTAAATTCCTGTGATAGGAACTCCCCCCCGCAATCAGTGCGTATAGCTCTGAGCGATCCGTTATAATGGTTTCCGACTAACACGTGGAAATTCTTGAACTGCGTAAAGGTATCACTCTTTGCCATTAAGAAGTAGATCCATTTGTGGCGTGTATAGTCATCAACTAATATAAAGTGGTAGTAGTGGCCTTGGATTGAGCGGGTATGCATGGGGCCTGCTAGGTCCATGTGGATGAGCACAAAAGGTTCAGTGCAGCGATGAGTGGAGGGAATGAATTTTCGACGGGTAGAATTTCCTAGTAGACAGCCTTCACATGTAGCTAGTGCACGCCTTGTACTTGACTCGATTTTGTCATGGATGTGCCACAAAGATGACCAAGATAGATGTCTGAGTCGAGCGTGGAGAATGTCAAGTGGCGTGGCACGGATATGTGACACGGATAGGGCATTGGTATGCAAGGAGAGCCAGTAGTGCTGTCGGTTTGCCTGTCCTTCCGCAATGACTGTCCCGTCCTTAGATATCGTAGCTTTAGAGCCCGAAAAGGCCGTTGTAAAACCTTTTAAACTGATTTTTCGCACACTGAAAAACCTTCCTCCAATCTTAGGTGCGTGCAGCACATCATGGAGCGTAATTTTTCGTTCTTGGCCGTTGACTCTCGATGATCCAGTGACAGTGCCTATGCCTATGAAAGAGACAAAGGTGATCTTATTGGCGAGGTATGCGCATTTGGGTGTGGGTAGTGAGCGGTATTCCGAGAAATCCGAAATGTTGTTGGTGATGTGGTCAGTGCAACTGAGTCCAACATCCACTCATGTTCACATGCAATATAGAAGCAAACAGCGTCGTTTGGGCTCACGGTGATAGATACAGGTGCTGCCTGAACAACTGAGCCAGGGTTGTCTGATATAACGGCGCTCACAGAGGGCGCCGTCCCCTTATCCTTTTTCTCCTTTTTCTTTCCTTTTCCTTTTCGTGCCTCAGACTGGGCCTCCTCTCGTGAGAGGCCGCAAGCCTTGCGTCTGCAATCCTTTTCCCAATTTCCAGCTCCCTTGCAGGAATTGCAAGTGTCCTTTTTCTTTTTGCCACCTACAGCGATTGCGCTGACTTCGACCTGTGAGCCCTGACGAAGCTCTTCGGATAGGATCTGAGTGCGTATGTCAGACCACGAGATGTTCTTGAAGTCGGTGACAGTGGCGAGAATAGTTTGCTGGACAACTTCATATGAGGTGGGAAGGGCTTGGATGACGAAGAGGGCGTGGAAAGAGTCCCTGATGGCAAGTCCAGATGCGACGATGCGAGTGTGGAGTTCTGACATGCCGTCGATCTGTTTGGTAAGAGGAGTGTTGTTAGTGAACTTGGTCGAAATATATTTGTTGAAATCGACCCAAGTGTTGAGACCGGTGGTGGTGCCATATCTGTCAGAGAGCGAAACCCAGTTTTTGCGTAGGGATTTAGCAAGGTCGAGAGATTGGTAAATTGAGGGGTGGCACATCGACAGAACTATAGATAGGCCCTGACGAGAGCGCTTGTGAAAATCCTCGAGTTTTGCAAGCTCTTCATCGGTCGGCGGTGATGACTTCGTTGGGGTGGTCTCAGTGCCGTCAGCAATACCGAGTGCATTGGTAAATAGGAGACTGGCACGGATACCGAAAGACCAGGTGCTCCAGTTTGTACCGTCGAATTTTTCGACCGTTATGGAAGGTCACGAGATGGCGAGGTCGGTCATGGATAGGGATCAGACAATAAGCAAGATTGTGTGCATAGTCAAGGCAGCCAGAGTGCGTAATATTGGGTAGGGCGATTTAGAGCGCAGGGCCCATAACCTGTAGTTGCAGAGGTCTGAGATAAGAGCTCTAAGGCTAAGACGACGTCAGGAGAAGCTGAGAGGTCATTGTACAATCGGGGCTCTACTTATACTAGCTAGAGAGACCTTTTGTACTCTAAAATAGGAATAGAACAATGGAGTAAAACAATGGGGTGAAACTACAAAAGGGGCTGCGGCAAGGGACAACGCGCTAAGTGGACAAAGGGTCGGTGATCTCGGTGATCGGTCAAGTATGACCGGTTTTTCAACACGGAATGATACTGTAGCAGCCAAGATGAAAGCTCACCGTACAATGTAACTGTACGGAGGAGCTTTCTCGAGCGCAGGTCGTATACCCAGACTGCTGGAGGGAATCGTGGTTCGATACCACAGTAATGGCCTGCCTGTTCCTCGTCGATGAAGACGCCTGCGGACGGGATGGCCTATGAAATCCGAGGGTTTGGTTTGGTAGATGAGGGAACTGCCGTCCGGAGATAGCTGCCGCGCCAAAGGTCTGTGACTCTGTGTATTGCGCACCAAAGCTGCGTGTCATTCCTCTGAGGTCTCCCAAAGTTGCCATTAATGGAGGCTGTCAGGTCTCAGACAGTATCATCCAGGTGATAGCCCCAGGGGCCAGAATCACAAGTAACCGCATGTCAGAGTCCGACTTGGAGTATGTGAGATCTTGAGAGAGCTCGGAACTCAGAGAATATGATGTTCATGATCAGTAATTTCTTTCTAATTAGCACAAACAGCGCTGCGACGTATTACAAGTAAGCAGACCCTGCGCCTTTTCATCTCTCGCTCTACCGGGGTCCTGGACAATTGACACGGCAATCGTAGATGCATGATCCATCTCGACCTGTACGCTGAGGATAGGTGGCCACCAGCAGACTCCCGGCAGCAGTGGCTGTGTGCAACCTGGGGCCGACATCAGGTGTCGATATCAGAATTGATGTCAATCTAGATCAGTAATCACTGCAAAGTAGTGGAGTTGGATAGGAAACGAGTCAGATATAGGAAGGCTGAACGCTTCAGTACGCATGACTTACCCTCTTAAAATTTGCCAGTTGACAAAATGACGAATCTCTTGCGTTAGACTTGAGTTGAATACATTGAATGTGCTCTTGCGCGGTTGCCTCACTCAAAACTTGGGGATTATTTATAATATTCATAAGTTAGCTAAAGTTAGTCTACCGCCGCGGCTCAAGTAACTGATCCCCTGCAGGAATATAGTCTTGAACTCCCATGCCTCCGAGCTGGCACCTCAGATGAAGCCATTAGAGTAAGTGGTCGAGTCGAAGTATAACAGCCAGATCATCTGCACATTCTAATTAAACACCCTGTTTCTTTTGTGCGCAGAATGTGTGTTAACCCTCAAACAGTCGTTACAATGGCGGAATCACGCAAGTGCTGACGTGTAGAAACGATGGCTACATAGCTAACTACCTCTTTTAATGCAGTAACCGCTGTCAAGTACTCATGGGTTGCATCTTTGGCGTTCATGCTATATGACCATGGTGAGAGCAACACTACAAATACCAACCACATGCTGACTTTGATTCAGTGATCACCCTCGCTGTCGAGGTTAGTTGCACAATTTCATATTGCCGTATGTTTCCTTGACGTACGTCAGGTGGTCAATGTT
Source organism: Gautieria morchelliformis (assembly GCA_015179125.1). Classification (NCBI taxonomy): domain Eukaryota; kingdom Fungi; phylum Basidiomycota; class Agaricomycetes; order Gomphales; family Gomphaceae; genus Gautieria; species Gautieria morchelliformis. The sequence goes on along the minus strand of WHVA01000213.1, from coordinate 156,325 downwards.
TGGAATCACCCACGCTCACTGAGCAAGTGGCTGTTTATATGAGTCAGTCTCCAACAAAGACTGCACCCATTCACTTAGAATAATCTTAGCAACCACTGTAGACTTGCTACTTCGGACTTGCCTCACTCACTATGGCGGTCACAGGTATGCATGTATCTTGCTTCGTTCACGCCAAGGAAATATTAAAGGGGGCGCACTGAAGTCCAAGTCCTAATTCACAGCTCTCCCTCGAATGAGGTTTGCATTTCTCTGGGATCACTGCTATATACAGCCAATTGAATTTTATTTTCACAGATGTAAATGCAACCTTCGTGTCAGTGCTAGACCATAACATTGATTTCATATTATCGTGCAGCTGCAAATTCTTCGTTTGGTCGGAGGCTATATCGTATGTCCCTATTAGATGTGTTTCTCAACTCCAATTGAGAAGTACAGTATTGCATTGATAATCATTATCGTTGAAGGTAAAGGAACACCTCATCAAAGGTCTGTAAAGTAATACTGAGAAGTACCATAGTCACCCTAATTATCCGTGTACGCTCCCTTTCTCCTCGTATAAAGCGTTGAGATGTAAAATTGTTACAGGTTTATGCTGTTTATGATCGCAACAAACACGTTCTCTATGGCTTGGCTAGTTTCTTTCTGCAATCGCTAATCACAACTGGCATCCTTTGGGGTTTCACTGGTAAAGCTCCTGATATCAATATTCTTCCCAGTACATGCTCATGAACTGAACAGGCCTATGAACTGACAGCATAGCTGGGTGCTTTGCTACTACTACGTCGAATCTCTTTGGCCTTTCTTTCGTTCCAGCAATTTTGACCGAAGTAATCCTATGCCTCTTCATGCTTTACCAAGCATGGATAACATATAAGAACAATTATTGCTCACGGTTACTGAATATACTCATTCGGGACAGGTCAGCATCCTTGTTTGTCTGGGCTAATTATCAGCCTGGCAGCTCTAACGTATAGGCGGCAGTGTACTGTACTTTTCCAGGCCAATGGCTAGATTGCTCACTCCGATGCCCAAATAACATTTACTTCACGGCATCTTTGTTACTCTGCTCTTGAATTGCCTGGTCACTATCTTTTCCCCTCCATTTCTTAGGCAAATTGGATTTGGGTAGGTCATTGAAATTGTTGAGAGAACAGATGACACTGACATTGTTTCAAGGTGGACGTATGCAGTACTTTGCACTATGGGCAGCCGCCTGCTTCTCAGCATGCTTCAACAAGTGGCGAGAGAGTACACATCAGCAACTCAAAGTGATCCCGTAAGCTATGGCATTCAGTTTGCACAATAATTATACAGCACCCATGCCCAAGTGTCAAAAAAGAAAAAATGCCTTACCCCCGTGCATGTGATTTCCCTCCAACATACTCCCATATTACACTCGAGCCAGTCTCTATGTATACCATCTCCGAACTGGATGTGGCTCAGCTCTGGATGTGGTTCACAAGGATTTCTCACCACCAAGGCTCATGCTTTATGACATATAAATTGCTAGTAATTGTTTAGATTAAGCAAAGTGTATGTTGCTTGGATCTCAACCTTGATGACCTGGGACTTGAGGCCGGGGGCAGCTGCTATGACATAGTATTTTGGGACGCATATTTCCCAAGGGTGGAGGTGGAGTGGGTGGAACATCAGAGTTGGCTTTTGTGTGACTATAAGGGCAACCTATAGGCATGCTACCCTGATCACCTGAACCCCAAATGACATAAGCAATCATACTGGAAATAACAGTGAGCAAATGGATAAGCAAGGAACAGCATTGGAGATGGTCAGCACAAGAAAGAATAGGAATAGAACCTGAGCCAGAAGGCACTGAAGGTGTGGGAGGCCCTGAGGCATGTAAGGGCAACCTTACCACTCATGGAAAGTCACACGGAGTACTGATAAGGGGGATCCAAAGATATATACTCAGTAACTACATAGGCAACCTACACACTGGTCCAAAGAGAATAGGGTGAGGATCCCCTTACCTAAGCAACTAACTATACAGCTACTGAGCAGGCCAGACTACCAGATGTGAACATGGGTGAGGGAGCATGGAACTCAAATTTAAGAGAAGGGAGAAACAGGTGAGGACAAGCAGGTGAGGAAGGCAGAAGATAAAGGAAATAAGAAAAACCACTGGGCTGTCCCTTGACAAGGCAGCAGTGAGCAATGCTGGGGTAACTGCCAGTTTGCTCGAACAGCAGTTTTGGCAACACAGACTCATATCACTGATACTGAAATTGCCTATGGTGATACTGCACAGCCCGACCACCGGTCCTATGAGAGAGCTTTTCCTGCTGTGAGGGAAAATCCCTGAGACAGCAGAAATCATGCAGCCTGGCAGAGAGGGATCCAATTTTAGTGTAATCGTTAGGTTAAAAAGAATAGATAATATTCTTCTATGTTCAGGGACTGGGGTGATTATAGTTGTCCCAATGTGTGGTACCTGTATGGGCTGACTAAGGAGGATGTTCACATTGACAACAATGTACATTCTTCTAGGATATATTAGATATATTTTAAAATATCAACCCTAACCCAATTCATAGTCCATCATTTTGAGCAACTCGTATATTGTGGATATCCTAAATTTTTTTGAATGTTCTGATATTTTAAAAATATGGTTGTATGTGCTAAAGCATGGTGTGTATTCAGATAACAGAGCAATTTTAGATAGGATTTGGATGAATATATATTATAAGTATATATGAAGCTTGTTACATGTATGATGATAGAATGTAGAGGCAAGTATGGACCATATGAGTACATGTTTGAAGTATATATGAAACATGTTAGATGTACAATCACAGAATATAGAAACAAGTATGGACAATACCTGTACTATATTATTATATATGGTTGAGAGATCTGATTAGAAGGTATGTTTAAAATAATATGCATGTATAGTACAAAGATATGCAACCATTGATGTTTAGACAATAGGGTATACACCCTTTCCTGGGGGAGCAGCAGACTGTGAGAAAGAACTTTGGGGCTAGGATTAAGCATGTCTTACAGGTGCTGGCAACTGCCTCGATTGTGATATATTTTATGAAATATAGATGAGCTAAGTTATATATACATATATATGACGGTTACAACCATCCCCCTAAGCTTGGCCTGGTGTGTCTGGCAACATTCCTGTCTGTTCATCATGTGACTGGGTCAACTTAGAGGAATGAAGGTTCCCAAGCCTTTGCTTTTGGAACAGTTAGAGTAAACAGTAATAGTGAACTCTCAACCCCAGTGAGATTTGATCTGGGTCCGAGCAGTTCAGATCAGTGAAAACCATGGTCCCAGTCTGATCATGCTGGATCCTAGTTTTGCAATCACTTTCATCGGTTCATGTATGTTCAGGCTGGATGAATAGAATTTTTTATATATGATGCTATCAGTTCAGAGAGGAAGACAACAGATATTTGCAGCTAGGAATAAAATTGTTTCAAGTTGAAAATTATATACAGATATGGTATTACTGCTGGGGACTATTAGAATAAATGGATAAATATATTCAATCTATTCTATGGTTTAAACATACAGCTAAAATGACTTTGCTCACTGGAAAGGACATTTGATGCATACAAGCATCAGTGCATGTAGCCACCAGATGATGTGGATGATGTCATGTCTTGGCAAGAGGTGAAACACCATGGGATAGGGCCTCGGTCATGCAACCGAGGCACTTGAATGGCAAAGGGGTGCCTGCCCTGGCAAGAAGGCTGTCAGGGGAACTCCAATCACACACTGCATTATCACAATGTGCATTATCGCGGATAATTCTGTGTGGCAACCCCCTGTGGGAAAAACACCCCCATGGCTTATCCAGCAACCCCGGTGCAGCATCAGCACCACCAGGTACCGCCAAATTCTAGGACACAAGCCGAATATCGGTGACCACCGCTACTGTACAGGTCCCTGCGAGGTAGCTAAAGGTCACATTCATAGGTCTACTTCGCTGTATATACCGTAGTTGTCTCTATGAATTATACACCATTCTCTGGCCTAGTCTACTTTCTACTTTCGCGCCCCCCTTCGTAATTCGTTCTCGCGTTCAACCTGAATATCATAGCAACGGCGGCGATCATGTCCTTTGCGATGGCACAGTCCACACCACACGGGGCGTCAGCGTTGCTTTGGTGGTGATTCAGTGACAGGGTTAGGATCAACAGAAGGATGTAGAGGGATTGGCTTTTCTGTCACACTAGGGTTGGGCCGCTTCGTCCCACCACCTCCTCTTGGAGGTCCTTCTATTGCAGAGGTGAGGCGTGTGGTGCGGGGACGGCCTTTATGAGAGATGACTGGTGGGTCATGGAGAACTGGAGCCGGGTTGGCTTGCGATGCACTACATGAAATTAAATAGGTTAAATCTACTTTGGTCTCATCACCATACCTGATCATGCCGAGTCCACGGATTAATGTGTCCAGCTGTTCTTGAGCCTGGACATTGTTCAAGAGAGGTTTAAGAGCAGCTTGTGCTTCCTGGAAGATGGTACGGGCGTTGATTGACTGTGTGGATGGCGGGGGGGTACAATTTCTCGTGTGTGCTCTATCCAGTGGGTTTGAGACTTGTGCAACAGGTAGCGGGCGTGCACGAAGACTAAGCCGTTTTTCTGGAACAGCATGGGTCAGTGTTATGGGCGGGATTGAGCCAGCATCTAGACTAGGGTCCTGCCACCACCTACACCATATTTCAGATGCTGTTACTGTGGAGAGAGGTATGACTCACCTTTGACGCACAAGCGCTATGTGAAAAAGCATCCCTTGCACTCGGGATAAAACAGTAAAGTAATGGCGGCACGGGATGCCTAAATTACTGCAGTCACATACGTACCGTCCTGCATCCATAATCACCACAAGATGACTAGCGCCTGAGCTTAGGTGTATCACTCGAAGGAGATGGGTGACCGGCAAGGCTTGCTTCCGAATCAACATCATAAACCATTCTGTCAAGATGAGACGTGTATCATTGGTGAATGGGTCATGCATGTGCTATTTTCTGAATGAATACAACGTGGCGAATATAGCGTAATCACATACCTTCTCTTCATTGCCTTGCCACTCGTATACCATCTCGTTCTCAACATGCACTGCATATTGTGTCTAGGCCATACACTATATCACTTACAAAGAAATGATATAAATAGTTTGTCTCACCCATGATGTAACACCGTCAGGGAGTTGCAGAACCTCAACTCTGTAATACATAGATAGTCCCATCTCACGGTAACAAGTTTGCAATGCAAACGGCCCTGCATACTGGCGTAGAAGCGTGAGTACTTTTGCAAAGAGCCGTTCGAGATTGGATCCGTGTTGTTTGCATGATGACTACTGCATGTTTCAGATTGTTAACGGTAATAGAGACAAGATGACTGACCTGTCACACCCGTTCCTGTTCCTTAAGACTCTGACTTATGGTACGCTCATTCAGGGAATCAAAAAGCATTTTGGCTGACACCTTTGGCCCCCCGAAGACCTTGTTCACCCGGTTCTCAGACTTGCAACGTCCGTTAGTTCTGAGACCTGCCGTAAACCTAGGTGCAACCCAGGCATGGGACCACTTCTCTCGGATAGGGTATAGCTCTTTTTCAAGATATCTTCGGCTATATGGAAAGCGATCTAGAAGAGACTCCCAGGCTTGTTCGAACGCTTCGGGTGACACAGCTCGATACACTTTCCAAAATCCTTGAGTGAACCTATCCCAGTGCACTCCAAGTGTTCTGCGCAGGTTAAGTGTGACATTGCCATCAAGGTGATGGAGAGAGAGCACATAAAATGTGCTTGGCAGTTCTTGAGCTACTGCTTGAAGTAGAGCGGGGTCACGGTCGGATCCAAGCACTTCTGGCGGGAGCCGTGCAGTGAGGAGATGGTTCCAAATAACCCATCGATGAGTTTGTATGTCTTCAGGAGCTTGAAGCGCTTACCAGATGTTGCGTGAGTTGGTAAAATTGTCAATAATTATCCCAATGTTCAGAGGATAACGATATTGATTACGGTTTGCTGCATTGTCCGTTATAAGGATATCTGAGAACCTTCGTGCCAATGCGGCCTGTTCAGGCGACTGCCACCAGAGCCCTGTAACTTTCCCAATGTCGTCAAGATTCAAATAATAGTGCCAACCCTCTCCTGTTGCACATTTTTCCTGGAGACTATGAATAATGGCAGCAAAGTCCCCACCTAGTTCATCTATGTCATTGCGACTCTGTGCTCGTGCATCGTTGATCAGATTGGATACTTGACATGGTTTGAGGTCATGCTCGGGAAAGGACTGTGAAAGGATGGCCTGAATCTGGCGCCGAGAGAAGGATGGGTTGTTGGCATAGGTCTGTATGAGGGCACGCTGTGCATCTGTGGCTGGACATGGAGCTGAGGCACCCACTGCCAAATTACGGTTATGGTTATGTGTGTACTCGGCCCAGGTCAGAGTATAGACAGTTGCTATCCATTGCTTTCTCAAAAAGCTGCTGATTTACTTAAAATTCAAAATAACAAACAAAATTGGAGTAATTTGAGTTTTAAATAAAAACCGTTCTAAGACATTTATTACTGGAACATTTACCAATAAATGAATATTAATATAATTTCTTAATTTCATGTTATCTTACCAGGACTCGAACCTAGACAATTCCTTAAATAATACCTTGAAAATTCAAGTATAGTAGGAACTGTTACCCAAAAGATATACTACCACTCTGCTCCGCGAATAAATTATAGAGGTTTTTTGTTTTGTTTTAATGTCTCCTCTATAGGTCGTATACATTTCTGATGATTGGTTTTATCCATATTCCCCCCTAATTTAATTATTATTTATACTGAGAAAATACACCGACACAACGGTTAATATTATAGTGTGCTTTACAGTCTGTTTTGATTGTCTTGCCTTGCCGGTGGTCACTCGGGTCAATAGCTGGGTTGTGCATTGGCTGGTGAGTCCGATAGCTGTGACACCGCATCGTTATTTTTTTGGGAAGCCCGTCCTCATCACCTTCCATCCTCTTGCTCTGACCAATGCGCATCTTATATCCTCGTTTCTCCTCATAGCGGATAATCTCCACCTTGGCCTCATGCAGATTGGAATATGTTGTGCCAATACGTGGGGCACCAGATGGGACCGCTTCAGTTACTGGGTAGCCTTACCTTTTGGCATATGGCTGCGAGTGAACGGTTAGAGCCAACAATTTCGAGTGTGATGATTTGGGAATAGGAAAGGCCAGTGGGGAGTCTGTTAAGTCAATTGGACTGTCATTGAGCTGAACTTTTACATAAGAAGACTGTTTCTGTGGCGTCTGCGGTGAAAGTACATTCATGTGATGGTGCTTCTTGACCAGCCTTGATGTGCTCTCGCTATCTGAAGTATCATATGACCGAGTCTCCGGGCTCCAATCCAAATCCGAGTCCGAGTCAGAAACCTCTATAACTGACATTTCATGCAATCCTGGCGATGATTGCATGCCTGTCAAGTCTATTACAGAAATGGGGGAGTCTGGAGCCACTGGCAAGTTGAGTGTGAGATCTGCTGGACCGGGTTCCATTTTAGCTTGCTTCACTGAAGGTACTATTATCGCATCTAATTGGGGATCACAACCTTGGAGTTTATCCAGTGAGACAAAAGCTATAGGTGGTGGTTTTATGTGCAATGCTGGCTGAAATACTCATTACGGAAAGTTAACACATAGACGGACATGAACTTACTAGAAGTGGTGCTGACACACTTGCCTTAGCGTCAATGCGCTTCACAACCTGGTCACTGAACCTGAAAATGGGATGTGCAAACTACATAATCCACCACTATATCATCATATACCTCTCAGAATCAAGGCTTTACGGCACGTACCTCAATGTCTAACACATTGTAGTCCTGATAGGGAATAGTCACATCAGGAAGGGTATGGTTTATAGGATTGTGGCATAATTTTTCGTCGACGCGACAAGCCTGTGTCCATTCAGAGGGTAGCTACAACAAATTAGTGAGAAATAATAGATCTCAGTCTCAAACTGGAATACATACCCCATGATGCTGCGAACAAAGGTGGTACGTGATCAAATCATATATCCATTGATCAGGAACCACTGTTGATCGAGCCGGCGTCCAGGTAGGAACTGTGGCATCCATGCATTGTTCAATCGCATTGAGGGTGATCAAGGTACAGCTGCCACTGCCGGCAGGCTGCATTGGCCCACTCTCGACAACCACTGCCATAATTTCAGGAAACCTTAAGCCTGACAAAGCCTAATTCATGACTGGGAGTACATCTATGTGAGGGGCCTTCCCCATAGAGTCCCGGTGCTGTATAGTGCTCAGACGACTATATGTATATAGATACGCAGACGCATGTCCCTGTTCAATGATTTCGAAGCTAAAACCGCGGATGCGTGCAGTTGCAAGTCATTTATGGATGCCGATGATGTTTTTACTGTATAGACGAGGGTTTTGGTGGTATAGTACCTTTGCATCCTCGAAGAATAAGGTGGGAAATACCAAGTGATGAGCTTCGCGAAGGGGATCTGCTGCAATGGTTCACCAATAGATCATCTCTGAGATCGCATTGACAACATCATCGTAAAGCCAACGTTCTCCAACTAGTGTACCGAGTTGCCACAAGGGCATGCCTGAGGCGGTTGAGAAACCTGACACCATAGTCGTGATCCACTCATTTTCGAACTTGATGAAGTTAGCAGGTGTAATTAGCTTGGCCTCTGTAATACGATGTACAAGGGCATGCGCAAACATCACATGTGGTGTGTGGTTGTTAATTGAAACATAGAGTCATACCTACCCACACATATCAGAAAACAACAAAGAAAAAAACTAGTAGGCAGCGGGACGCACTTTCGAGAGATGCACCTGAACCATCTTTGGTCCTCTTGGTGTATTCATAACCAGTTCAACACCACTGATGCCACCAGCGGATGCCTGCTCCAGGCCGGGTAGAATATTTTGTAGAGAAACAATGTTCGGTATGAACTCGTCAATGGTGACTGTGGTGGACAATTTGGCGGAAGATGGCAGCGACAGGAGATATGTCCATTTGTGGAGAGCATCGGCAGATAAGATGGTGGGTAACGCCAGAGACTTAGCTTCTTGGAAAGTCACAGTTCTGAAAAATTGCTCAGAAAACAGCACATATGAAGAGGAAGCATTAGCGAAGAGACCAGACATGTCCTAGAGCACTGAGTGTGGTAGCATGAAAGGAAATGATATTGACCGTATTTATAGCTCACGAGGCAGCAAAGAAGAGGGAAAAAAAAGGAAAATACGTGTATTAACGGCAATACGGTTTGATACATCGGTCAGGTAAGGCCGCAGCCCTACTCAGCCTGAGAGAGAGACTGTACTGAAGGACATTTCACGGTCAGCGTATTACCAGGTGCGAATTCACTTCATAGCTCACCTAATAGCGAAGAAGGAGAAAAAAAACGAGGACACGAGTGTGTTAATGGCACACGCACAAGAATTTTGATATGTCGGTCAGGTAAGGCCGCAGCCACCCTTAGCTGCTGAGAAAGATATCGCATCATCCCAGTGTCATTCCATGGTCTGAGCATCCCAAGTGCAAACTGACCTAGTGAGAAGGTGGTGAAAGACTAGGGCTCGGCGCCGCACCATATACGTGTACAGCCGTACATGGTATGGTGGCATTACGGCCACCTCATCCGTACCGTATGTTGGGTTGCTAGAACACCGACGTATTGCAGTACCAGTGCTCATCGGGTCATTCAGAAAGACCCGATGAGCACTGCAACCGTGACCCATACCTATTTGGCCCTGGAGGTATGATTGTTATGAAGTGAGGATCATCCGGCATTTTTCCTGTTATTTCTACCATTTTTCCTAGCCTTCTAGGTAGTATTCTTCTGCTTGTTACGCTTGTGTCACCTGTCACCATTGCTAACACCGGTGATTGCCATTCCAGTGTTCCACAACGTTCTACCGGTTTCCACCCCTATGACTGTCATATACAAGTACTAGATCATTAGTTACAAACAATCCAATGGTTTTAGCCCTTCACTCCCATGAGGAGTCCGGTCGAGCGAGTTGACAGTGTCCTCGCTAGTGTCTATTCTCTCACGTGTTGCGCTTCGTGTCCCGTTCCATCTGTCTCTATCTCCCTTCTTATCCCTCAATTACAATGATGATATAAGCGGCATCCGAGAATTCCGAGAATTCGGTAGCAACCCCTCACAAAGTTCATCTTTGCGGATGATTTAGCAGAAAACCCGGGTTGTTTTTCCCACGGGGGGTTGCCACACAGAATTATCCCATTATCACTACTGTGGATTATCGTGACGTGCATTATTGCAATGTGCATTATCACAACTTGCACATTACCACAGCATGCACTTTATCGTGACGTGTGATTGGGGGCACCTGAGCCTCCCCTAGCCTTTGGCATCCTTCTGTCTTGTGTTCTGTTTATTTCCCTTCCTGTTCTGACCCCTTCCGACATCATTCCTCCTTATCTGTATGGCCCTGTTATCACTAGCGTGATTGCTTATGTAACTCAGGCATTTGGTGATCAGGCTAGTACAGTGCCCACAACTCAGAGGCAACCACTCTCGGCTGGATGCAATTTTGCACGCAGCGCTTAGAAAATTTAAATTCATAAGGAAACCCACCAAAAGGAGCATAAATCTAAAATACCGAATTTTTGCCCCTTATGTAATCATCCAGATATCATTCCACATTTACAAATTCAGCGCTATGCCTCCCCTAAAGAAACGATCAAGACAAGCGAAGCAACAAAGAGTCTCAGGAGGTAAATGCTTCGATGCAGGCCTTGCAGATGTGCTGCTGGATGTAGAGATGGACCCCCCATATTCCCCAAAAGGTGGTCCAGAAGAAGCTGACAACGTTGAATTCGACGCAGATTTTCCATGGGCTTTCAGCCTCCTTGAGCCAACTGAGGAGGCTGGAACAGATGAGGAAGGACCAGTGGAGCTTGTTCAAGTTGGGTCCAAAAGAAATGTGGACAGATTCGAAGAAGAGCATTCCAAAGATGAGACCGGAGGCATGGATCTCGAAGCTGAATGTGCAGAGGCTGCAGCGAGAAAGCTGCGAATTCTGGAACAAAGTATTTGCATCAGTGAGTCAAACCTCAAAGCATCAAAAGAGATCCACTGACAAGGAGATTTGAGACTGAGAGCCCTGGAAATTCGAAGAAACTCAGTAAAAAGTTACCTGCAACTTACAGTGGAATGTCACGGTCAAGTCGCTATGCCAAACAGAAGGTACTCAGTGAGGCCGCTGCAGGTTCTGCGAAGATTACCTCATTCTTCGGCCCCAAACAACTACATCGTGCAAACGCACCTAGTCCAAGTCCTGAACCGGAATACATCTCTTCTCGCAGTACATCCCCACATACCACAAGTTACTCACGAGATAATTTGGTATCCATGAGCTTGGAAGAGCTGCCCATGTCATTGCCGGCTCCAGTAACAAACCGATTGAATGTGGGTGACATTCCACAACAGTGACCGGTCCAAAAACTTGAAGAGGGCGCTCAAGCAACTTCAGAGATGGCAAGCATTTGGGCTGATCCAACTGCTGATGATGAGGATGAGCCAGAGATGCAAGACACTTACAAAACTGTGCAGAAACTCATTTCTGAGGCCAAACGGTACAAATCTTTCACATCGCTGGTTCATCTTTATGCGGTAAAATCATTTCTGGAACTGCAAGAGAAGTATCATAACCCATCCCAGATCACGAATCTGGTTATGCGTGCCAGTTACACAGTGGCTGTCTCTATCGGGAAGGGACCTTACTTTGCGAGAAAGATCGGAACGTTACACAAATATATCCAGAATTTCCAAACACTCCCACCAACTAATGCAGGGAAACACCATGCACACCCATCATTGTTGAATAATGAAAGAATTGCACAAGCAGTTCGTCGTTACCTCACTGTTCTTGCTAATGGAGAGGTATGAGTCATTCTGTCAAATATACATCGAGTATAACACACCTTTGCGTAGATTACACCATTGAAACTTCAGAGGCAAGTTAGTACGGTAATTATACCAGCACTTGGCCTAGAGCTTGGAGGTCAAAAGATCCCTGAGAATTGTGCAAGAAGATGGCTCATGAAATTAGGGTATGAGCTGAAGGAGGTTAGGAAGGGCATGTATGTTGATGGGCATGAACGTGAGGATGTTGTTGAATATCGGAAAACATTCTTGGCCGAAGTGTCAAAGAATGCAAGGCCAGTGAAATAACTATTTGATAACAGTTGTGCTCATAGATCTTGTAGACTGCCCCGAACTTATGATGATGATTCACTTGAACCTGTTGAGCCAGTTCTGGGCCCGGATGTGAAACTACATGTTCCAGTATTCCATGATAAGTCCATTTGCCATGCAAATGACCTCCGACGTCGGGTATGGATCCAGAATGGAACGATGCCGCTGCAGAAAAAGGGTGAGGGCAGAGCAATCCATATATCAGATTTTATTGTTGAGCACACTGGGAGGATTGTACTCTCAGAAGAGGAGGTGAAGGATAATATGGCCCTACCACCAGGACATCAACTACAGCACACCGATGCCCGTGAGATTATATACACAGGGAAAAACCATGATGGCTGGTAGAACATGGAAACATGGATCGACTGATCTCACAGGTAGCATGTGTTCATACTTATCAAGCCAAGCTCACAAATTATAATACACATAGGTTAAGCCCATGCTGCCAATTTTTGAGCGCATGTTTCCTGGAGTCATTGGCGAGTTCTTTTTTGATCAGTCATCGGCTCATGGTGCATTTGCACTATATGCATTGAATGCCAAGGAAATGAATGTGAAACCAGGAGGAAAACAGCATAAAATGCATGCTACATTCATCCCAAATGACAACCCAACCCCTGAACTACGTGGTCAACCACAGCAAATGGTATTCCCTGAAAATCTTACTGTTGATGATCCCCATTATCAGTTCCGGGGTCAATCCAAAGGAATGCGCATTGTTCTTGAGGAATGTGGCTTAATGCCAATGCTGACAGCAGCTAATGGTGGGAAACCGCCCATTGGTGAGTGCCAGTTTTGCAAGGCCTCCCGAGTAACCCAGGAACAGCTTTTACACGAGGCACAAGCTGCCACTGCTGGTGAGGATGAGCCAGATAGCACTACCAATGATGTGGTACAGCCAGGGACTTCCACTACATGTTGCATGTCAAAATTCCTCTCTATGCAGCAGGACTTTATGGATGAAAAGCCGCTGCTTCAGATTGTAATTGAAGAAGCTGGTCACAAGTGTTACTTTCTCCCAAAGTTTCACTGTGAATTGAATCCCATAGAAATGTATTGGGGTTGGACAAAATTTCGTAAGGACTGCTTGCATTCCAAATAAGTTCTCATTAAGTTTGCTTTAATAGGTCTTCATGCGGCCATGGATGGCACAGTTCCAACAGCAAAGCGGCTTGTTCCTCAAATTTTGGACTCCTGTTCCACAAAAACTATCCGATCCTTCTTCCAAAAGACTTGGAGATATATGGATGCTTACCAGTCGGTTTTCAAGCTTTTGCAGTCTGACAACTCATTAATTGATTACTGGAAAGGATTAAATGCTAAGCAAGCCGAGTTTGCAGTCAAAAGTATTGATCTCACCGAAGAGTTGGGACAGGGATCATGATGAGTCTCAATGTACTTGATAATCCTGCATAAACATGTTTTTCTGCGCCCCATGGCTTTGGTTTGCTCTGAACGACTGGTCAGGAGGTTGCCGAAGTACCGGTCCGGTTTAAACTCCGACATCTCCGCTTGAAATCCAGATATGCAGGGGAGTTCTCAGATTTCGGTCGAATTAGGACAAAGTAACAAGATGAGCATGAAGCTATGGCCCCAAAGAACCAATTCCACTACTTTATTTTGCTAGAAAAAAATTTCCCCGGGACGAGATTCAATCTGTGTCTCCCCTATGACCAAGTTGTCGGTTTTAAGCGTTAAGCACTGTATGCCCACAGCTTACTTATAGTTGTATCTAGGTGGCGAAAGGGTTCCTTAGACTTTTCTCTTTGGATCCCCCTTTGCCAGGTATGTCTGTGTATGTATATAGTTCCCTATCTTACTTTGGATCCCCCTTCACCAGTTTGCTGCTTGAGTGTAGAGTGTCTGCCTAGGTTTCCCTTATATGCTCTCTCAAGGACAGGTTGCCATGGACCCAGTCAAGGTTGCAGGAGTGCGGGACTGCCCAGTACCACGTAATGTCACGGAAGTCAAATCATTCCTTGGTTTCATCAACTTCTACCGTCAATTTGTGGAAGACTTTTCACACATTGCAAAGCCCCTAAACAAGTTGACAAAACAGGATGCCCAATGGTCTTGGGATCCAAATGGCCCAGAGCAAGCATCCTTTGACAAGCTCAAACTCCTCATCACCTCAACACCGATCCTTGTCCTCCCTGATCAAGGCAAACATTTCCATCTTGAAACAGATGCCTCGGTTTATGCCACACGAGCAGTACTGTCCCAGCTATGTGACGATGGCAAATGGCGGCCTGTGGGCTTTGTCTCCAAAAGCCTCAATGATGCTGAACTGTCAGGGTTCACGCATTTCCTTCCACAAGTTTCTATTTCCTTCCATGAGTTTCCGTTACCTTCCGTCAGTTTCCATAACCTTCCGTCACATTCCGTCACCTTCCATAACCTTCTACAAGTTTCCGTCTCCCCTATTATGTAAGCCTTGCCAGCGCTATAAGACTGTAGCCCGTGTGGTGGCGTTTCCTCAGCTTGATCTCTGAGGATACCCACTACACAGGCAAGTCCCCATGTATCTATCGTTGGTAGAGTTATAAACTGAGGATACCCACTACACAGTTGGTCATTGTCCTAGTATCGGCTCTTATCTCCTTGAGTATCTTTGGTTGTGGCTTCGTCATTAGTGTTGCCCTCACAGAAGATCAAGCTCATAGGACGACCCCACACACTTTTCTTAACCAGCCTTCATCTCAGCCTATGGCAGACCAACTCCCAGACGCATACTGGGACTCCCTGGGTAACCATGGGCCATTTCTTTGAGGCCTCCTTTCCAGCCAAGCACAGCAGCTGCCGCAACTTCAACTGCAGAATCAGGAACTGCACAGTCAGATTGTTAATGTTCACGACCACTTAGCCAATGCTGCCGCCAGCGCTGCTGTTGCTGCTGCTCAAGCCCTTGCGCCCTCAGTACCTCACAGTGTCCCTCCATCTACTCGCTCTATCAAAGCAGCGGAACCGGAGAAGTTCAATGGAGACCGTGCAGAGACTGAAGGGTTTATCAGGTCTATCAGATTGTCCATCGCTGTCCAGCCGGCATCCTTCCCAGATGAGCGCACAAAGATCCTATATGCTCTTTCCTTCATGACAGGAGGCTCTGCGGAGATATGGGCACACAACGAGACACAGGCTGTCATTGATGGCACCTCCTCTATATCCACTCTGGAGGGGTTCATTAAACGTGTGGAGGAGGCCTTTGGTGACCCAGATCGTGCCAGAACGGCTCGCACTAAACTGCATGACCTTAGGATGGCGTCAGGAATGTCGGCAGATGAATACATGGCTCAATTTGAGATCCTGGCAGGCAGGACAGGCTTTAATGATGAGGCACTCGAGGATGCCTATGCTCGTGGCCTTCCAGCAGGTATCCTTGATAAGATCCATGCCCAGCCCTTTCTTCCATCCAACCTCAAAGCCTGGAAGGAAGCAGCCTGTCAGATTGACCGCAATCATCGCCGTCTGTTAGAGGTCAGGAAGGCACAGACACCTCATATCCCTAATCGCCCTCCTCCTGCCCGTCCACTCCACACTCCTGCTACGGCTCCTGTTGTCACAGCACCACCCAGTAATGCGACACCTATGGACATTGACTCATCCCGCCGCCGCACCAAAACACGGACCTGCTACAACTGTAAGAGACCTGGTCACATTTCACCAGACTGTCCTGAACCTCACAAGCCACGAATCCGCGCAAACCTCACGGAGGCGGACATTGCAGCAATTGTCTCTAAATCTGTGGCAGCGGCGATGGAGGAACGCAAACAGAAGGTGGAAGCCCCTGTCCAAGATGAAGGAAAGGGTTTTTAGGCCAGTCAGCGGTGAAAGACATGCCCCGCTCGACGAATCGGTTTTCAGTTCTCGAAACATGTACAATAGGGATCACAGGCGATATAATGCATCCTTCTCCTATCCCTGATCGAACTGAAACCAAACCAGCCATGCCAAAAACCCAACCCATCGCTCCAGTTGCTAATGCAAACCTTCCAGTCCCTCTATATGTCCGTACTGCTGACCTCCGCCGATGCACCAAAGTACCTCTCAAGGTCCACTCCGTTGACACAGGGAATCCACTTGCAATTGACTCCCTCCTTGACAGTGGTGCTACAGGGATGTTCATCGATGTGGAGTTTGTAAGGGAACACAGACTTCGGACCCGTCCCCTACCCCGTGCCATCCCCATCTACAATATTGATGGTACCCCAAATGAGGCTGGCTCAATCAAGGAAGAAGTTGACCTCATTTGCACCTTTGGGGATCATACGGAACATGCCACATTCTCTGTCACGAGCCTTGGACGACTTGCCATCATGCTTGGTCACACATGGCTTGTTGAACACAACCCAGAAGTTGACTGGCGTACAGGAGATGTGAAGATGACATGCTGTCCCAAGTCATGTGGGGGCAGACCTGTTGTCAGAGGGCCCACAGTCGAAACTGTTCCAGAAGAGAGTGTAGATCAAGAGGAGGTTCCCATACAGCACACCCGCTCCCTACTTGAGGAAGGAGACAGGACCTTTGTCATCTTTGTGAATGAGAGTCCTGAAATGATTGGCGCAGGCTGGACTGTCTCCCAACAGCTTGCTGAATGGGGCCAGCAAGTCTGCACCAGTCAGATCCTTCGAGGACCTTGTCCCCAAACCATACCAGGAGTTCAAGGATGTGTTTTCTAAGGAGTCATTTGACCAACTGCCTCCTCGAAAGCCCTGGGACCATGCAATTGAGCTCACTCCAGGTGCACAACCCTTCAGCACAAAGGTTTACCCAATGTCACTGGTTGAGCAAAGGGAACTGGATAACTTCCTTGAGGAGAACCTGAAGAGCCATCGTATCCGTCCTTCCAAGTCACCTATGGCATCTCCAGTCTTCTTTGTGAAGAAAAATGACGGCAGTCTTAGATTTGTGCAAGACTACCGGAAGCTCAATGATATAACAATCAAGAATGCCTATCCTTTGCCCCTTGTTCCAGACATCATGAATAAGATTGCTGCTGGAAGGGCTAAATACTTCACAAAGCTTGACATTCACTGGGGATATAATAATGTACGCATAAAAGAGGGAGATGAGTGGAAGCCAGCCTTTCGGACAAATAGGGGCCTGTATGAACCTCTAGTCATGTTCTTTGGACTCACGAACATCCCAGCAACCTTCCAGATGATGATGAATGACATTTTCAAGAGTCTCATCGATGAAGGGGTTGTGGTGGTGTTCATGGACGACATTCTCATCTTCACAGAGTCGCTTGAAGAACATCGTAGGATTGTACGACATGTCCTTGAAATCCTCCGGGCCAACAACCTGTACCTCAAACCTGAAAAATGCCTATTTGAGCAACTAGAGGTGGAGTATCTCGGCCTCATCCTCTCTCAAGGACAGGTTGCCATGGACCCAGTCAAGGTTGCAGGGGTGCGGGACTGGCCAATACCACGTAACGTCACTGAAGTCAAATCATTCCTTGGTTTCATCAACTTCTACCATAGATTTGTGGAAGACTTCTCACACATTGCAAAGCCCCTCAACCAGTTGAAAAAACAGGATGCCCAATGGTCTTGGGATCCAAATGGCCCAGAGCAAATGTCCTTCGACAAGCTCAAACTCCTCATCACCTCAACACCGATCCTTGTCCTCCCTGATCAAGACAAACATTTCCATATTGAAACAGATGCCTCAGCCTATGCCACAGGAGCAGTACTGTCCCAGATATGTGATGATGGCAAATGGCGGCCTGTGGGGTTTGTCTCCAAAAGCCTCAATGATGCTGAACGCAACTATGCCATCCATGACAAGGAGCTTCTTTCTGTGATTCGGGGATTAGAGGAATGGCACCACATCTTACAGGGAACAAAGCACAAGATTGAGATTCTCAATGACCATCAGAATCTCACCTACTTCCGCACTGCACAAAACCTGAACCATCATCAAGCACGCTGGTCACTCTACCTCTCTCGCTTTGATTTTGAGCTGATCCATCGTCCTGGTCGTCATTCAGCCAAGCCTGATGCACTCTCACGACGCGTGGATCATAAGCGGGGGGAGGAAGACAACCAAAATCAAGTCTTACTTACCCCTGACTTGTTCCACATCAAGGCGAATCCTCCAGAGGCTGGTGCGCAGTTAGTCCCAGGTGAAGGTGATGCTTTCCTCAATCGAGTAAGGAACTGTGTAGACCGGGATGAAAAAGTTGTCAAGGCTCTCAAAGAACTGGGCTCCTCTGGAAATTTATGAGGAGAAGAGTGGTCTGAACAGGATGGGCTTGTCCTCTATCACAACAAAGTGTATGTGCCACTTGATGCAAAACTACAACATGACATAGTGAAAGCGCACCATGACATGCCTCTCACCGGTCACCCTGGTCGTTGGAGAACCACTGAACTAGTTGCTCGGAGTTACTGGTGGCCTGGGATGGGACGTTACATTGCAAAATACGTGAAGGCCTGTGACCTGTGCAACCTGACAAAAACCTTCCCTGCTTCTCCCATTGGCAAGCTTCTACCAAACCGTATCCCAGACCGTAGATGGCAGGTTATGTCTGTTGACTTGATCGTAGAACTGCCTACCAGTCATGGCTATAATGCTCTCCTTGTTGTCGTCGATCACCTCTCAAAGAGTGCACATGTCATTCCCACCACTTCAGATGTAACTTCGGTGGGAGTTGCCCAACTCTTCCGTGATCATGTTTGGAAACTTCATGGGCTCCCTGAAGAAATCATCAGTGATCGAGGCACACAGTTCATCTCCCAGTTCATGCGTGAACTGAACAAACTTCTTGGTGTCAAAGTCGCTGCCTCTACTGCTTATCACCCCCAAACTGATGGACAGACTGAAAGGGTTAATCAGGAGATTGAGCAATACCTTCAACTATTCGTCAACCAGCGTCAGGATGATTGGTTTGAATGGATATCCTTGGCCGAGTTTGCCTATAACAACCGAATCCATGCCTCAACCCAGACTACACCCTTCATGTTGGACAGTGGCCAACATCCAAGGCTGGGACTGAAACCAGTCCAGGAAACTCGACTCGAGGCCCTGGATGAGTTCACGACATGCATGGAAGCGGCCACAAGGGAAACTCATTCAGCCCTGTCCAAGGCAGCAGAGGACATGGCACACTTCTATGACGTGCACCATAAAGCAGCCCCAGTTTCTAAGCTCGGCAACAAGATCTGGCTCAATGCACAAAACATCACAACCACTTGCCCAATGAAGAAGCTAGACCACAAGTGGCTAGGCTGCAACACTGTTAATAAGGTGGTCTCATGAAATGCCTATGGTGTAAATCTTCCTGCATTCTTCAGTTGCACACATCCAGTGTTCTCTGTCGTCCTGTAAGGGAGCTACGCCCCCTGTACGGTGATTTCTGACACAGTCTATTTTTACATTTCCTTGTTATTCTATTCTTAGGCTCGTAGTGGTTAAGATCCGGACACTGCCTCTTTTGTTCCACTCGCGTATCTTATCAGTCTACCCTAGTCCACCGTTCCACTCGCGCGTACTTACATCCACTGATTGCACCCTTACATACCCAGTCCACCATTCCACTCGCGCGTACCTACTTTCCACTGATTGCATCTTTACATATGTCCACCAGCTGCGTAGCTTCCACTTGTGCCACCACACGGTTCGTGTCTTTTCCTATAAAACCAGCCTGTACTTAGTTCTAGAATCTTATCTTACTTTCTGCACTTCACTCGAGCTCTTAAGCCTCTAGCAAGTGTGACCTTAAGGTCATGCATCTTTACTTATCCTTACTTCTGCACTCGCAGTACAAAGCATTTTTACATACTGAAGCCTCACGCATCGTCGAATCTTCCAACCTTGAGATTAAGAGTCTCACTCTTGAGCTACACCTTGCCTTTTTTTTCCTCTTTCCCTGTCCTCCATCATTCCGAAACGTTCACATAAGCTCCCTCCCCCCACAGATCGAGTTCTTCGAAGTACTCCCTCGGTACCATCCCGGATCCCTCAACTGACCTCCTTGCCCCATTCTTATTCTCCTTCTGCACCTCCTCGCCAACCACCACCTGTGCCCATGTCACACCTCACCGGTAAAGCGGCTATGCCAGCCCCAAGATCCACAAAGGCCCCGAAGATGTTTTACGGGGATGACGAGGACATTGCCGAATTCCTCAAAGTTTATGAGACCTGCGCTGGCGATGCTCAGCTCCTGAAAGCTGAATGGGTGAAGGTTATGTTTAGATACCTTGAGCGGTCCCAGCGTCTCATTTTTGAGGCTTTCGATGGTTATGCAGCTGAAGATTGGGACGTGTTTAGCGCATCAATTAAAGAAGCTTTCGGAGGGGCCTTTCAATCAAAGAAGTGTACGCATTCCACCTTAGACTCCTTCATTCAGACTTCTGCTGCTAAAGCTATCATTACTGATACCGAGTTCCGGGTTTATCACCGTTGCTTCCAAGGTACTGCCGCGTACCTCATCAACAGCAAGCAGCTGTCTGAAAGGACACCGCACGATACTTCTGGTTCGGTCTCCATCCAGATACGCAAGAGCCGCTGGAGCGTCGCCTTAGTGTTATTAAGCCAGACCACCCGCACGAAGACCCCTACGCCATCAGCGATGTATACCAGGCAGGCTGCTATGTGCTCAACAGCAACACATTCACTCGTGCCCCTCCCCTACCGACTCCTTCCCCGGAAGATTCATTTCTCCAGTCCCAGGGAGTTGAGGAAGTATCTAGAGTTGTGAAAAAGACGGTCCAGTTTCCAAGGGAGCAGCCCGGTGACGTGCAGGACCTCCTAAAGCATCTTCGTGATTTTGAAATTGATGATGCGGCTTATATGACCACGTACTTTCAGATTCTGGCAAAAGACCCTGCCTGTATGAATATGCTGCAACCTGCAAAAGCCTTTATCCCTGCTCTCCCGGCCAGAGTGCCCGCCTCGCAGCCTGCGCCACAGGCACGCTCTCTTCCAGTGTCTCAGCCATGCGCCTTTTGCAATACATCTAACTGTTCGGGGATTGGGCCCCGTGAATGTCCTATCGGGCAAGAATACGTTAGGGAAGGCAAGGTAGTCTTCGATATGGGCTGTTACAGATGGCCGAATGGTGTTCGCGTCCAGGGCCACCCGCAGGGACTCACGGTGTCGGTGGATCTGGCATTACAGTCTCGGGCCACGACTCAAAATGTCCGCGAAGGGACAGCTACATATTACAGGGTGGAGCCGGTGGAAGAGATGATGGGTAGGGAGGAGGAGGATGGGCTTGGGAGTGGGGGCAGGGAGGAAGATTGTGAGGAAGAAAAGGGGGCATACCCAGCGATGGTGTCGGCCGCAACAGAAACGGCGAAGTCGCAAGCGGAGCCTGGCAAAAAATCGCCCCAGTACCAGTATTCTTCCAAGTGCGATGACCCCAGCGTGGTCCAGCGTGTCTTCGAGCGGACTCTCGCTGCGCCGGCTAACATCTCTGTCGGAGAACTTTTGTCATTGTCACCTGATTATTGCAAATACAATGTGGACTTCTGCAAAGTCAACAGGACCGTCGCCTATTCCCTTTCCCCGCAGCTTCCGCCCTCTCTCCCGACGGCCACAAGTTTTCTCAGTACCGCCGCCCCGGTCTACTCTGCCCCCATTATGGAGCTGAAGGTCAAAGTCGTGGGACAGTTTGACAAGGTGGGACTCTACAACTCGGGCGCTGAACTCATTTGTATCAGCAAGGATGCAGTAAGAGAGTTAAACTTACCATGGAACCCTGACTTGAAGCTGAACATGAGGGATGCTAATGGCGGTACTAAAATGAATACGGGGGTGGTGGAGAATTTGGAGCTTACAATTGTGGGTATTAGCGTATTTGTCCATGCATGGATCATTGAGAAAGCGCCTTACCGGCTACTGTTGGGGAGACCGTTCCAGCTCGCGGCACAATGTGACACGGAGGATGTCCGTGAAACGCTTATCATCTTCGATCCACGAAAACCGGGAAGGAGAATGCGGGTCCCAATGTCACCTCACCGCGCAGGCAACAGCCACCAGGCATATCTTATCCTAACAGAGCCGTCACCTTCCTATGGCCTGCACGTTCCAGCCCTCATGTCTGCGGCACTGCCAATGGTGTCTCATTACCTGCGCGCGGTCTACAATTTTACCACCCTGGGGCTCGGCCTCAAATACAAGCCTGTGGCTCGGAAAGTTCGCCCCGTGGCGACAACACTTCCGGAAGCAGCGCGCCCAAACTGTCGATTTCCTGAGGATCCGCGCTGACTCTTCCAAAGCTTCCACCGCTTGTGTTTGGAACTCGATTGACGAAGGAGAGGTGGGAGGCGTTTGAATGGAGAAAGAAGGGGTTCCTGTGGAAGGAGGAGGAGAATTTGGTGTTTGAAGTGTTGATGAGGAATGAAGGGGCGTTAGCGTGGGAGGATGCAGAGAGGGGAAGGTTCCGAGAGGACTATTTCGACCCGGTGGTCATTCCGACAGTGGAGCACGAGCCGTGGGCGTTGAAGAACATCCCCATCCCACACGGTCTTCGTGAAGAGGTTGTCAAATTCATCAAGGATAAGATTGCGTGCGGGACTTACAAGCCATCAGGGTCTTCCTATCGATCACGATGGTTTTGTGTGCCAAAGAAGAATGGGAAGTTTCGCATCGTCCATGACTTGCAGCCGTTGAACGCGGTCATCATCAAGGATGCAGGTTTGCCGCCCAACATCAAGCCCTATGCGGAGCATTGTGCAGGGCATTCAATCTACTCGATGGGGGACCTTTATGTCGGCTACAATCACACTCCTATTGCCCTGGAGTCCCATGATCTTACCACGTTTCAGACGCCACTAGGACCACATCTGCTTACGGTGCTACCTATGGGCTGGTCAAACTCGGTCTCCAATTTTCAGGGGCACGTTACCTTCATTCTCCAGGATGAGCTAGATACGGCGCCGCCCTTTGTGGATGATGTTCCCATCCTCGGTCCTAAGACACGGTACGAACTGCCTGACGGAAGTTGCGAGACCTTGCCTGAGAATAAGGGCATCCGGCGGTTTGTGTGGGAGCACTGTAACGACATCAATCACATCTTCCATTGGATGAAACACGTGGGAGGGACTTTTTCAGCGCACAAACTCTACCTTGGAGTCCCAGAGGTGAATATTGTTGGACATACCTGCAACTATGAGGGCCGCATTCCAGATCAGGCTAGGGTGTCCAAGATTGTAAATTGGCCGGCATGCAGGGACCTGACCGAAGTACGGGTTTTTTTGTGCACATGTGGTGTAGTGCAGATCTTTATCAAAAATTTTGCTGAAATTTCTCGGCCATTGGTACAGTTGACTAGGAAGGGTGTGGAGTTTGTGGGGGGGGGGGGGGGGGGGAACAGCAAGCGGCGATGGATGTCTTGAAGCAGAAGGTTGTCTCAGTGCCAGCCTTGGTGGCTATTGACTACCCCAGCCGGCGTCTGGTCATTGTGGCTATATATTCGTCTTTCGTCGCGGTGGGTTGGATTGTTTACCAGCTGTATGAGCAGGGTCGCCGCAAGCCATCTAGATACGGCTCGATATCGTGGACGGAACGAGAGGCCAGGTACTCGCAGTCAAAGCAGGAGTTGCATGGTGTCTATCGCGCGCTCAAGGCTCTTCAGCTCCATCTCGTGGGCCTACCAACATTCAACCTGGAAGTGGATGCGAAGTATATTAAAGGGATGCTAAATAATCCAGATATGCAGCTGAATAATACTCTGAACCGTTGGATTGCAGGGGTGTTACTTTTTAACTTCGAACTGGTGCACGTGCCAGGAAGGGACCATACGGGACCAGATGGTCTTTTGCGGCGAAGGACAACCCAGGAGGACGAGGAAGAGCCGCGGGACGATTGGGTGGATGAGGTTTGGGTGTTTGGGTTAATTCATGGGTTGAGGGACAGGCATTAGAGAAGGCCGGGTCAACGCTACCGCACTTCCAACGAAGTGTCGGTTATCCGACCAGGGGTGTGGGTTCTTCGGGCCAGGCGGCGGCACATTCCTTTCCCTTCCTTTGTTTTGCCATGGGTCCCAGTCCAGAAGGCCAGACGCAGGATGCTATCCCCCACTCAGAGGCTGATGTTGCTGCAGACTTGGAGTTGCCCCAGATCAAGGCGCTCTTGGACACTGCGCAGAGGCCGTCTGCTCTTGATGACAATCAATTCAGGAAGTTCCTCAAACACGCCTCTCGGTTTTTCGTGTGCAATAATCAGCTCTGGCGCCACAGTCCTACTAAGATTCATCAGCTCGTCGTCCTCCTTGCTGTGGAGCATCTGTCTTTTATGCTACAGGCACATGACCAGCTCAGGCACAGGGGTTTCTACTCGACACGCCAAACCCTGACCGATCTTTTTTGGTGGCTGGGCATTGACCGAGACATCGCCTGGTTCCTGAAGACGTGCCATGAGTGTCAGATCCATTCCACCCAGCACGTGCACATTCCCCCCGTTGTAGCCGCTCCCACCCCTCTTTTCTGCAGGGTCCATGTCGATACGATGCACATGCCGAAGGTCGCGGGGCTGTCCTACATTCTCCAGGGGCGCTGTTCCTTGATATCATACCCGGAGTTTCGTTTGTTGGCCAAGGAGACAGGTGTGGGAGGTTCGTGTTTGAGGACCTGCTGTGTCGATGGGGAGCGATTGAGGAGATAGTGATGGATAATGGAGCGCCAATTGTGGCAGGGCTCAAGTGGCTAGCGAAGAAGTATCACATAACCCACATCCGCATTTCGCCTTACAACAAGCAAGCCAACGGCGTGGTGGAGCGAAGCCACCGCAGCATCAGGGAGTCCATCGTTAAGGCGTGCAATGGCGACATTTCCCGCTGGCCTATGGTTGCCCCCCATGTGTTTTGGGCCGATCGCGTTATGGTACGAAAGGACACGGGGTTTTCCCCCTTCTACATGGCTCATGGCATAGAACCAATTCTTCCCTTTGACCTTGTCGAAGCCACCTTCCTTGTACCTAAAATCGACAAGCCCTTGACCTATGTCGATCTCATTGCTATTCGCGCCCGTCAGCTGGAGAAGAGAGAGGAGGACTTGGACGCAGTTCGGGATCGTGTGTTGAAAGCACGCTATGCATCCATAGCTCAGTTTGAAAAGGACAACGCGAACCTCATCAAAGACTTCGATTTCGTGCCAGGTTCCCTCATACTAGTCCGCAACACAAGAATTGAGAACGATCTGTCACGGAAGACGAAGCCACGTTATCTGGGCCCATTGCTAGTCGTCAGGCGCAACCGTAACAATGCATACATTCTTGCAGAGCTTGACGGGTCTGTTCACAAACTGCCTTTCACCGGGTTTCGACTCATCCCATACTACCCCCACTCACGGACGATCATTTCCGTTACTTCCCTCATGGATAGCGGCGACGTCCTGGCTGACGCTTCTATAGCCAGTTGACCTCTCATGGTCGGGCCTTTCAATTCCCCAGGATGGTCAAAATTTTAGTCCCAGGGAGATGTAAGGGAGCTACGCTCCCTGTATGGTGATTTCTGACACAGTCTATTTTTACATTTCCTTGTTATTCTATTCTTAGGCTCATAGTGATTAAGATCCGGACACTGCCTCTTTTGTTCCACTCACGCGTATCTTATCAGTCCACCCTAGTCCACCGTTCCACTCGCGCGTACTTACATCCACTGATTGCACCCTTACATACCCAGTCCACCGTTCCACTCGCGCGTACCTACTTTCCACTGATTGCATCTTTACATATGTCCACCAGCTGCATAGCTTCCACTCATGCCACCGCACAGTTCATGTCTTTTCCTTTAAAACCAGCCTGTACTTAGTTCTAGAATCTTATCTTACTTTCCGCACTTCACTCGAGCTCTTAAGCCTCTAGCAAGTGTGACCTTAAGGTCACGCATCTTTACTTATCCTTACTTCTGCACTCGCAGTACATAGGATTCTTACACTGCTTCGGCCATATGAAGATGACCCAATTCTTGAACGTCATGCCCCTCCACCACCTCCCCCTGTCATACGGGATGGAGCCAAAGAATATGAAGTTGAAAGGATTCTAGACAGCAGGATGTTCCATTTCACAGGCAGAACCCAGAGGCACCTCAGCGTATCTCAGCAGCCACATACATGTCTCTCCCCTTCCAGAGATTTCAGAACTTCACAGAACCTTGCCTAACCAATTCATTCCGATAAGCTATATATCCCCTCTCCACCCGTGACTGCTCACTTCCACTGCATTGATCCCACCACGTCCATCAACCATGTCTTCACCCGCCATTGAGCTTGTTGCCCTCCCCAGCTTCACCAGAAACCTCTCTGACCTGCCAAACATGTCACATGTCGATCCCACCCTCCTGCACTTCTCCGGCTTCTCGTTATCCAGAGCAGCCAGTGAAGCCAAGCTACAAAGGTTGCTTGACTGCCATGATCTCGATGCCGCATGGTCTTCAAAGTGGTCCGTCAGCTCTGAGGACCTCACACCAGCGAAGAGTCAGGCACCCACTCGCCCCACACTCGCATTCCTCAGGCCCTGACACAGACAAGAGAACACATACTATGTCAGTGACCCTGTCTTCCTCAACGATAGAACCCCCCCCACCCCCCCCACATGTGGAACCCCCTACACTTTCAAAGGCTGGGTAGGGTGGTGTTTCCATGACAAGACAGGAGAGTGACTACTATGTTGAGCAAGGTTCTGAGGGCCACATTTGCCCATGGACCCCAATCCCTGTGAGCTCATCATTGACATGCACTACCAGGAGGAGAACTGCAAGGGCCAGGAGAGATGGTGCTCTCACCTGTGGCATGCTTGGAAACGATGTCCTGGTGGATGTTGGGGGCTAGGTGGCAGCTGTGCTTGTCGGGATGACAAGCATTGAGAGGGGGGTGATGTCAGGGTTCGCCCAGTCAGCGTGTGTCCAAGTTTGTTCATGTTATTTCATCCATGTCTCCAGGTGTTCCATGATCTTCTATGAGTTTCCATCTTTTGATTATGTAATCACTGCCAGCACAGTGATCAGGTTGTATCCGGTGTAGTGGATTTTCCTCAGCTTGATCTCTGAGGATTACCACTGCACAGGCAAGTTTCCCATGTATCTATCACTAGTGGACCTATAGACTAAGGATTACCACAGCACAGTTGGTCACATTCCTAGTATCGGCTCTTATATCTTTGGGTTGTGGCTTCATCATCAGTGTTGCCCTCACACTCATGTAGCTCAATGGCATAATATGCAAGGCTCCGTGGAAAGGCCATTCAGTAATGAATGATCCTCTCATCGGTGAAGGCTCTCCTTCGGAGACTTTGCAACAGCACAGTGAGGCCCCAAAGGGAAAAGTGGTGAATATTATCATGAGGACAGGTTTAACAGCCATGGACTTAATTTTCACTCAATCCATTTCAAGATTTCACGCATGTGTCTAACGATTCGTAACACCCTCTATAACAATTTCACAGCTATCTCAATATCTCTACTCACTTTCTATATCCAAGTCCAATCCGAGCCGAGGTGCACATGCACACCTATCCAAGTCCATTCTGAACACCCCAGGACACACATACACACCTACATGAGTCAAGTCTCTCAATGAGTCGGAGCCAAGCTTACACCCGAGCCCCTTATATGCATATACAACGAATCGAGTTGAGGCACACAACCTACATGCGCATGAGTAAACACACAGCCGGATCACCACATCATATGATCACATCCCATCATATAGTCCCTCTGCCACTCTTAAGTCATGTCTATCGCCCCTATATGATCGGACCTACCCTTCCGCCTCATCCCTCAAGTAATCAAACGAGTACCCACACGTAGCATGGGTATACGGTACTGGCAGCATGCACGCACCTACCGTACAAGTATTTATAACACTCCTGCCATCCATTCCTCTATGTCAAGACCCCTATCTGAGTTAGCATAAATATCTACACCTGTATGAGATAAAATCATCATGAACCTTTTGACATCTATCCCGACTTTGAGCCATTAAGTCGAGCTTCGAGTTACTTTCTTCTCTCACATAACACACCAAACTTGGCCTCAAGTTGAAGGCCACATCTTTATTCTATTTGAAACTCACATAATCTGTCAAAGACGAGAGATGAAGACTCACAAGTGAAGTCCCAGTCATTTCTATGATGTAGCTGTCAGGGGACCACCCATTCTTCCTTATATTTCCCTTCCTTGCATCTCTTCTCACATATCTTTTGTTGCATCCTTCCCTTATTCCTTCCTGTGCCACCGCTGCTTATGTGACTTGCCTATGTCAGTGTGTAGCAGCTATATAGTTCATCACTGAGGTAAGGAGATCCTCACACACTTCTCTTTGGATCTCCTCCACATCAGGTATGCTGTCCTTGTATTTATCTGCTCATTGTTGGCTTATATACTACTTTGGATCTCTTCTACTTCAGGTAGCCACTCTAGGGAGAGTAGAGCACCAGGTAGGGTCGCCCTTACAGTAGAACAGAGTCACACCCTGAGGACTGAACTGGGTGTGCTGAACACGATAGAATTCCATGTTGCATATGTTGCTTCTGTGATGTCCACTGTTTCTCCTCAAAGACCGGCAGCCTGGCTGGAGATTGTGCAGACCGAATGTGGAAGGATCCTACATTGTGTTAGTGGCTGCCACCAGTGCCTTCTTTGAGGCCTTTTCCTTGAGGCCTGCTCCTCCTGTCATTATAGTGGACGCTGTGACCAAATGATGTGTGTAAGATGTATGGCTTATTACTTGTGGTATCACAAGGTAACAGAACTCAACCAAACGGTGGTGATTCTAGTACGACGTAGTGACACTTACAAGTAGAGATAAGTTTGGGGAATCCTGGAGGATTCCCAGGCAAGAACTATACAGTGGATCTGCGAGGACCCACTGGCACTATGTAAGCTACCAGCTATTATGTGTTGCCTCATGGCAACACAGGTAAATATCTATATTTACACCCTCCCCCACTATAGAGAACTCTAATCTCCATAGATGTCATCATCGAGGTCTTTGTCCTCAGCTGAAGGAGCGTCATCCATTGGGACGTCCTCATATGGAGCCAGCAGGGGCCAGGGATCCACGTGCATCGCATCTGCGTGAGCAGATGTAGATCAGCTGGGTCTGGCTCGGGGTTGGTACGGGCCCGTTTCAAGAGATGGGTTGATTCCTATCTCCTGGATGAAGGCGGCCTCCACGGCCGGATCAGGTCACAGATCCGGGGGGTCGGACACGAGCAGCTCCTTGTCGAGCTGTTCCGAAGTGCTCGCAGCCGCTTTCTCGCAGGCACGCTGGGACATCTTCAGCCCCTGTTTATGTCGCCACTGCCCTGTACATGCAGCGGTGTTCGTGACTTCCTTGTCTCGAAGTCGCTGAAAGTATCCCTCGATCCAAGGGATACATTCATGGTTTACGCCGCCATGAAGGGCTAGCCATGATGCAAGCTCCTTTAGCAGGATCTCGTGTGCGAGTCTGTTCCCGAGCGGGAACATCCTGGTGATCGAGGCCCGCAGGGTGTCTGCGGCGGGCGACGGGATTGTGATGTCGGTCACGAGGTCATGCCACTGGCCTGGCATACCAAACAAGTCGCTTAAACGTGACTTGAGGGGGGATCGTGGCTTGCCCTTGGGAGCCAGGATCCAGATCCACTTGATATCTGTTGTGTTTAACCCGCCTTCCACATCATCACGGATGGCGGGAGGGACTCCTT
The DNA here is from genome assembly GCA_015179125.1 of Gautieria morchelliformis. Taxonomy (NCBI): domain Eukaryota; kingdom Fungi; phylum Basidiomycota; class Agaricomycetes; order Gomphales; family Gomphaceae; genus Gautieria; species Gautieria morchelliformis. Next base: position 126,448 of record WHVA01000213.1, on the reverse strand, counting down.
CAGTGTTGGACTGCCACCCATTAAGCACTGTGATGATATCGTCAGGTGTACCGTCCAAAATATTTATGTAATTTGGACGGGGTTTATGGGGGCCCTCCTCGCGGAGGTGCTGGAATGCCGTGTTCATTTCCGGCATGCGCTGGTCAACCGGAGTGTCCCTGGTGAGCGCGAGGAGGTCTAAAAACCTCTGCTCAGTGATCGGGCAGATGTGGTACCACTCGGCAACCTGAGGGACGGATCTGCTTAGGGGCTGCGGCAAGTGGCCCATCACGGAGATGGGTGGATCTCCGTGTCTCAATGGCTCCCCTGCCCCCAGGTAGCATTGTACAACTCCTGACCCTGGCGGCGGTAGCACAACGTGAGGCCCAATGTATTGGGCCTGAGCTGTGGCTAGTGCCTGTTGTAGCCGGGGATCATCAACGCCATGCGCTGACGACTCTGCTAGATACACGTCCTTGACACATTCTAGTTCATCTGCCAGTCCGTTTTCCATGACTGACGGGGGGAGATATTTTCTGTGTTTCCATTTGGAAACATGTTAAGGCCGATCTGGGTCATAATTGTCCCAGATTGACGTGTCGGACAGCCACCTGTCCGGGATGTTGGCGTCATACAACTCAAACGGCACCATCACAGTCAACAGTGTCGTGACTGTCGCTGTCCTGGATGCCACGCGGGCGTCCACAATGGGTGCCTTGCTGGGCTCCGTGATGCGGTTGGCCAGAGCCGGGCCTGATGAGAGGGGTGTGGCCCCTGGGGCTAGTGTTGCCCCTTTTTCACGCGATGGCAATGGAGCCATCGGGTGGGAGGATGGACCGGCCACAGGCTGACCCTTTGGCTGCGGCAGGGTGGGGCACATCGGCCTGGCTCCTTCGAGTTGTTGTTTCAACTCGTGGATTGTGTCGTCCTGGTGTGAGACTCACTCACGCTCGGAGATCAGGTCCTGCTTGAGGCGCTCAATCTCTGCTTGAGTGTCCTCAACTGCCATCCACCTGGCCCCTTTGGTGATCCAGGGCCAGGTGTCCTCAACGGCATAGCCGATGTCCTCATCTACGATCTGTATCTTACTGGAGTTTGACGACTCCGCTAAGTGGGTTGCGTATGACTCGCAACATTTGCACTTATCCGAATGGATAATGGCGAGCCTGTCATTCCACGACACTACCTCCCAGTTTTCGGGAGCTAGCTTTTTCGAGAATATCGTGGTGGCCCCCTTCTTTGGGACCAATGGCCGTGGCGTGGATGTTGATGGCTCAATGTCTATGACTTCTTTGATGCCATCCATCTTCATTAGATGATGGTGGTGGTTGCTTCTTAAGAAGTGAAGCACCCTCGGAGAGATCCGAGGTGAAAATTTATAGCGCCGTGGCTCCTAGAATCCACCTGATTTGGAACTCTAGGTCCTTCGAGTTTATCCATCGATGGGATAAGATCTCGTCAACGAGCCACTCTTCCTCTTCATTCTCCCCAAAGTCATAAAATGACTTTGCTTCTCGACGAGGGAATAGATCCTCATTGTTCGCCACATACATTCATATGAGGTTGGTATGAAACATCGGTGTGATGGTTCACATTGAGGTGTCATTGTGGGCCTCCTTCACACGATATGGTCCTATATATCGCGGTATTAGCTTCCTGGCCCTCCCTTTTGGCAGGGTCAGGTTTTGTGTTGACAGGTAGACGCGGTTTCCCACCACATACATGGCCACTTCGTGATGTTTCTTATTAGCGTGAAACGTCTGTGTCACGCGGTGCTCTATGATGGCATCATGTGCTGCCATCAGGTTCCATTGAGCCTGATGTGTGAATTTCATCACTCCCTTAAAGGGAGTGTCCGTGGCCATTGGTAGGTCAATCCACGGCATATATCCGTGGTTCAGCTCGAAGGGTGCAAACCCTGTCATCGAGCTGACATTGCTGTTTAATGCAACTTCGACCATTGGGCACTTGTTGGCCCAGTCCTTTTGGTCGTTGTTGACGACTGATAGAATGACCTGGCCCATTGAATGGTTTTCCCGTTCCACCACACCATCCGTTTGAGGATGGAGCGCGGTGGACATGAGGAGTTTCGTCCCCATGAGTCGTCAGAGCTCACTCCATAATATGGACATGAACTTCGAGTCTCGATCCAAGACTATGGAGTCTGGGACTCCATGAAGTCTTATGACCTCCTTCAGGAATAGCCAGGCTATTTCTTTGGCTGTCACACTCGTTGTTGTCGGGACAAGGTGTACGTGAGACCTGAGTCTATCTATGATTACCATGAGGTAATCACAGCCATTCGACTTTGGCAATGGGCCCATGAAGTTGATCCCAATAGATTGCCATGGTCTATCGGGTATGGGCAGGCTATGTAGTAGCCCTGCAGGCCGCTGCGTGCCTGTCTTGGTAGTCTGACACTTTGTGCATGAAGTGCAGAATGCCTCGATGTCCGAGGCCATACTGGGCCACCAGTATGTTCTTCGAATGTAGTTCGAAGTTTTCAGTTGACCGTAGTGGCCAATTGTCTGGTGGGTGTGATCGATTATGATCTCGATCAGCCTCCTTCCCCCTTGAAACACGTTCCAAGGGATGGCTATGACATCCCTCTTGAGCTGATTCTTCATCCAAATCAGCCCATCCCAGATGCCGAATCTTGGGTGTGCATCCGTGTTCACCATGATCTTCACAAACATGGGCTCCTTATGGCAGGAGTCATGTAGGACCTTTGGCAGGTCCAAGTTTTCTTCTATGCTTACGCATAGGGAAGCTCCGTCATTGCTTGCGGCAATGACGTGGATGTCGTTGTCGTTGTCGTTGTCTGGCAATGACGTGTCGTGGCAAGGCTCCTTGACAGAGCCTTCATTCATAGCCGCTGCTTCTAATATTCGCAGCTCTGTTTTCTCTGTGAGGCGAGTTGATCGCCTTGTAGCTGCTGTACGCAGCTCCATGTATCGGTCGGTGGACATTAGCTCACCGTCCGGGTCTAGTCGTGCATCTGCGTTGGCAAAGACATGATCCAGGTGCTTCTCGTCACCCATATCGCTCTCATAGTAGCAGGATAAGCATTCCACTACTTTGTTCTCAATGCCATCAACGTGGATGGTGTTGTAATTGAAGCAGGATAGGAACACCCACCACCGGACCTGTCTACCAGACAGGTTCTTTTGGGTCTCGAAGTACTCGAGACTCTTGTGGTCTGTGACTAGGGTGAACTTTTTCCCTAGGAGTTTGTCCTCCCATTTCATGAGGGCTTCAAGCACGGCAATGGTTTCATGCTTGTGTGTTCTGTAGTGTTGCTGTGCAACACTGAACTTCTTTGACAAGGAGCCAGCTGGTCGACAGGTCCTCCAGTCTGGTCCCTGGCCGTAGACGGCACTGACACCAGACTTTGAACCGTCAGTGATGACCCATATCGGGTCCGCGTTCCATGCATCAATGGGGTGCAGGATCGGGGCCTTGCAGGCCAGCGCCCTTATGCTGTGGAAGCATTTGTCCAGCAACAGCGTCCATTCAAATGGACAGTTGTTGTGCACACATCCTGATAAGGGAGTGGTGTATGCGCTGACATCTGGCATGTAGTGTGCCAGGTATTGGACGAGGGCGAGGACTCTCTGCACATCGTTAAACGTGTGAGGCCACCTCCACTCACGGATGTGTTGCATTTTTGTAAAGATGTCTATCTTAAGCCTTAAGTTACAAGAGCACGACAGAACTTGACCAAGGTGTGGTATTCTGATGCTACATAGTGACAGTGTAAGGGTAAGATGCAATGGGGACCGCTAGCCGGTTCCCACGCATAAACTATACAGTGGGTCCCTAAGGGGCCCACTGGGATTATGTAATAACTAATGTACATGTAGATACACGGGTTATTTACACCCTCCCCCTCTATATACAACTATAGGGGTTAACTACAACTCATAGAGGTCATCCATAATGGAGCCCTCTAGAGTGGCCAATACGATGACGTCATTGTCGTACGGGGCCGGTGGAGCACGTGACTCCTCTGGGGGCACCTCCGCGTCATCGGTGGTGATTGGGTGAGGCTGGTCGGCCTCACCACTAGCGGCGGTATCCGCTTGGGTGATGAGGCCAGCGTCCTCGCGGAGCATGGCCTCAACGGCCAGGTCCTCAGTCTGAGGAGGGGGCCAGAAGCGCGCCAGCTCTTGGTCGAGCTGAGCGTGAGTGAGGGGTCATGGCACTGCAGTCCTCACATGGCTGGTCTCGAGGACCTTTTGTTGGCCCTCGCGAGTGGCAGCACTGAATGCTGCGCCAGTGATGCTGCATTGAACATAGTGTTCAATGCATGCCACTCGCTCACGAGTGACCCCCACATAGCGGGCCAACCATCTCGTGATCTCGGCGAGGGGGATGTTGGGGCTGGCTCGGCCCCCCATGGGGAATGGGCCCATGATGGAGAGCCGCAGGGTGGTGCTCTGAGGCGTCAGCACTTCCCTGGCGTCAACGAGGCTCGACCATTGGTCTGTCGAGCCGAATAGGTTGAGTAGCCTCGCCCTGAGAGGTGATGCAACCCCTTTGACCCGGGGCGCAAGGGCCTTCAACCACATCCAGACGTCCATGTCGTCTAGGTTGAAGGTGCCATCCGCATTGTCACGGATGGCTGATGGGATTCCTTCAGGGTTGTGTATTCAACCCTTTAGGATGGCCGCGATATCGTGCAGGGTACCACCCGCTATCAGGAGACAATCCCTTTTGGGATTGCGAGTGCATTGTTCGCGCTCGATGCGTTTAAATACGCCGATCATCTCGCATGTACGCGTGAGCTGTGGCGTTTCTTTGGCGCCGGTCGCGGCCCTAAGGTGCGCGGCGTAGTCTGCGCATGTTGCGCAATCGTCTGGGTGGACGATGGCGAGGGCGTCCTCCCATCCCACGATCATCCAGTGCTCCTGGTCTATTGGAGCACGTAGAATGTCTGCGGCCCCCTGCCTCGGGGCCGTTGTTCGCGTTGTGGACATTGACGGATCAACGTCCATCCCATCTTTGGGGGGCATCATCTTCGTGGGTAGATGATGGTGGTTGCTTCCAAGAAGCGATGCACCCTCGGAAAGATCCGAGGCGAAAATTTAACCGCGCCGTGGCCGGCGCGTCATGTGGTCTGCACGTGACGGACGCGTCTAGCGGCGTCTGGGGAGGACGCATGGCTTGCCCACCCCCTGAAGCTCTAGAGAGCTATCTAGGGCTTCAAGGTCCTTGCAGGATGACATGGGTTCCCATGTCACGTCGCCTAGGGTCCAACGGACCTGGAGCTCCAGGTCCGTCGAGTTTATCCATCAATGTGCGATAATCTCGTCGACGAGCCACTCCTCGTCGTCATTTGCTCTAGGGCTGTCCACGAGTCAACCTGCAGGTTACCTGGACTTGGACTCGCAGGTTTGCCAGCTTCCAGAAGTGGAACCTGGACTTGACCTGAGTTTTTCTGCAGGTTGACTTGGACCCGCAGGTTAAACCTGCGGGTGACTTGCGGTGACTTGCCGGATTATTCCAAGCTGACTCACCCCATGCGAGTGCATGATGTGTCTCCTCCCATGGGGACGGCCCTCCTCCATGGAAAGACATGGCCCAGGTCCCTGGCCAGGTGCAGATCATATGAACAGACAGTGAGTCACATGGTCTGTTTGGACTCACAAGTCTGCACAACTGATGGCCCTACATAGGTCAATCAGTGGGCAGCAATGCCGCCACATCAGTGTGGAGGAACGGGCATACTCGCAGATCACCTGAGAGCTGCAAGTTCTCTACCGGTTCGTGTTTTTTTTTCGGTGCTTCAGGTCTCTATTCAATTGTCTAGTAGTCAAGGAAGTCAACCCTGTAATCCATTGTGGAGGAACCGGCATACTCGCAGATACCTGAGATGACTGACTTCTCTACTCCAGAAGGAGGTAATAGTAGTTGAATGACATGAATTCTTGGCATTTAAGGCTTGCAGGTCTGCAAGTCACCTGCGGAATTCCAAAGGCCAAACCTGGACTTGGCAGGTTTTTAGGCGCCGGGTCACCTGGACTTGTGGGAGTTGGATCTGCAGGTTAAAATCGCAGGTTGAACTGCGAGTCACCTGCAGGAACCTGGACTCGTGGACAGCCCTGATTTGCTCCGAAGTCATAAAATGACTTGGCCTCACGACAAGGGAACAATTCATCGTTGTTAGCCTCGTATCGCCGTACGAGGCTGGAATGGAAGACCGGTGAAATACGACGGCTTTTCAGTTCGTCGGGAAGATCGAGGGTCACCGTCGAGGCGTCGTTGTGAGCCTCGACAACGCGGTACGGTCCAATGTACCACGGGACTAGCTTTCTGGCTCTTCCTTTCGGGAGAGTTAGGTGTTGTGTCGAAAGGTAGACGCGGTCGTTGGCCGCGTACCTGTCGCTCGCCCTACGTTTCTTGTTTGCATGAAACGTTTGCGTCACTCGATGCTCTATGATTGCATCGTGTGCAGCCATCAGGTTCCATTTTGCCTGATGTGCGAACCGGGCTACCCCCTTGAACGGGTGTCCACGGCTATGGGGAGGTCTATCCGCGGCATATAGCCGCGGTTCAGCTCGAAAGGTGTGAACCCTGTGGTCGCGCTGACGTTGGGGTTGAGGGTGACCTCTACCATTGGGCATTTCAATGCCCAATCCTTCTGATCGTCTCTGACGACCGCGCGCAATATCTGGCCGATCGAGCGGTTTGCCCACTCGGTGGCTCCATCCATTTGGGGATGGAAGGCAGTTGACGTGAGGAGCTTAGTCCCCATGAGTCCTTGTAGTTCACGCCAGAAGATCGACGTGAACTTCGAGTCTCTGTCCGAGACGATGGAGTCGGGAACTCCGTGGAGTCGAATGACCTCCTTCAGAAACAGCCAGGCTACTCCCTTGGCTGACACGCTCGTCGTGGTTGGTACGAGGTGTATGAGCGACGTTAGTCGGTAGATGACTACCATCAGGTAGTCACAGTTGTTGGATTTGGGCAGGGGCCCCATGAAGTCGATGCCAATCGACTGCCATGGCCTATCTGGAATGGGTAGGCTGTGTTGTAGGCCTTTGGGCCGTTGTGGCCCGGTTTTCGTCATCTGACACCTTGCGCACGATGTGCAGAACGCTTCTATGTCTGGGCTCATGCCCGGCCACCAATATGCTCTTCGAACGTAGTTCGAAGTCTTCAGATCGCCATAGTGGCCAACTATCTGATGTGCCCAATCGATGATAATTTCGATCAGCTTCCTTGCCCCTTGAAGAACAGAGCAGGGGATGGCAATGACATCTCTTTTGAGCTGATTCTTAGTCCAGATCAGCCCGTCCTGGATCCCGAATCTCGGGTGCGCGTCCGGGTGCACCATGATCTTTGTGAACATGGTGTCCCTGTGGTACATGTCTCGTAGGACCTTCGACAGGTCTACGCCTTGCTCAACGACCCGGCGTAGGGGCGCGCCGTCATTTCCTGCGGCGATGGCTCTGACGTCATCATCGTCATCGCGGGACGCGGCGACGTTTGCAGGCTCTGGCGAGCCCTCGTTTAATGCGGCGGCTTCCGTTACTCTCGCCTCTGTCTTCTCAGCGAGGCATTTAGAGCGTCTTGTCACTGCTGTTCGCAACTCGACATACCGGTCGGTGGGCAATAACTCGCCATCCGGGTCCAAACGCGCATCCACGTTCACGAAGACATGGTCCGGGTGATTGTCATCACTCGTGTCGCTCTCGTAGTAGCGCGACAGGCAGTCCGCTACCTTGTTCTCTACACCGTCAACATGAACGGTGTTGAAATTGAACCGGGATAGAAACTCCCACCATCTGACCTGTTGGTCAGATAGGCTCTTCTGGGTCTTGAAGTACTCGAGCCCTTTGTGGTCTGTGATGAGGGTGAACCTTCGCCCCAGCAATTTGTCCTCCCATTTCATGAGAGCCTCGAGCACCGCGATCGTCTCATGCTCGTGAGTCCGGTAGTGTTGTTGAGCAACGCTGAACTTATTTGACAAGAAGCCGGCTGGTTGACAAGTTTTCCAGTCAGGACCTTGGCCGTAGACCGCACTGATGCCGGCTTTTGATCCGTCGGTGATCACCCAGATCGGCTCTGGGCACCTTGCGTCTACTGGACGCAGGATCGGGGCCTTACAGGCCAATGCCTTAATGCTTTGCCAGCATTTGTCGAGTAGTGGTGTCCATTCGAATGGACGGTTATTACGCGCACAGCCCGATAGTGGGGTGGTATATGCGCTAACATCCGGCATGTAGTGTGCCAGATACTGTACCAGCCCGAGGAAACGCTGGACGTCGTTGAACGTCCGTGGCCTGCGCCACTCCCGGATGCGTTGCATCTTGTCCTCGTCGGCATGTACCCCTCGGCCATCGATCATATGGCCGAGACACTCCATTCGGATGGAGTAGAGGTCCACCTCGTCTGTTTGGACCCCCGGCACTCGGCGGCTTTTTCCTTTTTTCTAGTGCCTTCATCGTGAGATGACAGCGTCTCTCCCTACGGGTGTAGGGAGAGGGTGAGGATGAGTTGCGAGACTCATCCTCCTGGCTTCAATTGGCCAGGGGGGGTATGAGCCCCGAGGTGATTCTACTCACCTTTGGGCCCATGCCATTCTTTGACGACTTTTCGTTGTCGAAGCTTACTTTTCCTGTAGGGATGGTTTCATTCCCCACATGGATTGTCCCTGGACTGGCAAAGTCCAGGGTCACCCCTAGTTTCCTTAGGCATGGAGTCCCCAAATAATGTCGTAGTACTTGACATTCACCACATTGAAGTATTCTTCGACTGTTTCGCGACCAAATCTAATGGTCGTGTTTGTCCCGTAGTTGATCATTGATCGACTACCGATGCACACCAATTGCAGGGCAATTGGCTGTTCCAAGGCAAATGTCTTAATGCCAGTGGCACGATTGAATTGGGGGGATAGCAGTACCCCTTCACTCCCACTGTCTAGTAGACAGTGGGCCTTTGTGCCACCAATTTCCCAGTACCCTGACAGGGTACAGTTTTCGCAGCACAGCCCTACCAGTCATGTGCGGTGTTTGGTCCGATGATGATACATCGGTTTGGCCGCCTTATCTCGGGCCGTCGTTCAAGCAGCCATGACTTTGGCTGTCTCATCTACCTGCGCGATTCTAATCGCGCTGGATCTGTAGGCAGTCTGGTTGTCTGCCATGTCTTCATCCCAATCGTAGTATTGGGATGGTTCAGGCTCCCAGGCTTCTGCTGGCTCACCATTTCCTTCTTGATCCGCAGTTTCCTGAGGGTCACCCTCCCCCTCTTCGACCTCTTGAAGAGAGGTATCAATGGGACCCTCCAGACCCTCATCGTCGTCCTGCTGTACAGCCGCTGGCCGCACTTTTGGCCTCAGGCGCAGGCAATTCGCCTTAATGTGGCCTGCCTGGCCGCATTCAAAGCAGCTTGCGCTGCTATGGGAATTTTGCGGCCTATCTGGAGGGCGGCCGGATGGCTTTTGTGGGTATCTCGGCTTTGCTGAGTTTCCCAACGCCTCAGGCGGACAACCTGTTTGTGGCGGCTTTGTTGCCATGGGTTGGCAGAAGGCATTGTTTGCCTGGAATGCAGTGGGCTTTTTAAAGCCTGACTGTGCAGTTAGCTTGCTCGTCACAAGCTGTGACGTGATGGCCATTGCGGCTGCGGTTTCTGCCCGACGCATGCCTTGGTTGTACCGGGATGCCTCCTCAATCATTCAGGCAGCTTCAAAGAGCTGCTCGATCAAGCTGAATTTGGCATTGTAGCCTTTCTTCAGGACTTCATTGCGCAATGTATCGCACAATGCTGACACGAACCGTCTACGGGGTGTGTATTCATCAGGCGGCTGTATCATCCAGGCCAAGTACTTCGTGAGCTCATTCAGTATTTCCTGAATGGTCTTCGTGCCTTGCACGACAGTGTCAAATTTGTTCAACGCGTGGTGATATGTGAGGGTGTGCATGAATCTCTTCTGCAGCCCTTGCATAGCCATTTCCAAGGTCCATTCATGGACCTGACGATCGAAACGCTCAACGTTTTGAACAAACCATTCTTGGGCTTTGCCGGTTAGGTGAGTGCCCAGGTAATCCACCTGCATCTGCATGGTGGTTGGCCCTAGTAGGCAGTTCATCTTGAGCCACCTCAAGATGCCCGCTACGAACCCCTCGAATTCTTCGAGGTCCGAACCTCCGGCGTATGGCTCGGGGTGTGCCAGCTTTATGCCAGCTTTCGCGAGCACGGACTTTTCAGGGTCCGTGTCTGCAGCGTCTGCAAGCGCTACACGGATCATCCATGTGACGCTGTCATATGGCTCCTGTGGGCCTTCAATTTGGTCCAGGATGCCTTGACTGAAGGTCAAGGCAAAAGACCTTTCGCGTGGCTGTACAGCAGCACGTGGTGGGGCAGTTTCTAACTGCTCACTGCTTCATGGGGATTGATGTCAGGTGTCCCCTGTCAATCCCACATTCTGGACTCATAGTCTGCTCAAGAGAGCAGAACATGCTTGTCTGGCCTCCTGAACGACACGCTCCTGCTGCTCGTTCAGCAGCTGGGTGGTCTGCGCTCAAGTCACCACCTCTTTGGCATGCTGCCTGCGCAGCTCCAGGGCACGCATATAGCGACAGGCAGCTTGCGCCTCTTTCCGTTGCCAGTGCTCGACTTCGAGTTCCAGGCTCGTGGCCGTGTCCTCAGAGTCGACCTCCAAGGCCACCTGTTCACAGACTGCCTGTTGGATGGTTTTGCCATCCCTCTCTGGGGCCATGTTGGTCTCGCGGTTTCTCGATTCATTCCTGAACCATATGTCCTGCACGGATGGGATGTTCGGTGGTGGCGACGCTTGTTCTTGTCTTCAAGGGCTTGTAGCGCCGGCAATTTCTGTGTTGCTCTGGCGCACGTCCGTGCGGGATTCAGCCAGTGATGCTTGCAGGCCCGCAAGTGACCTGGCTAGTCTGTGTGTCATCGTGACTATGCCAGCAATCCCATCTGCCACCTTCTCCAGCTCACGGCCTATCTGCTCGTTCCTCGCATCAGCGTGGCCGATGGGTTGGGTTGCTTCGTGTAGCTGATTGTTCAGCTGCACAGTCACCGTTGTTTCATCAGTGGTGTTTGTCCTTGAGCTCTTTCGACTTGAGCTGGAGTATTCTGAGTCCTGATTGTCCTCAGGTGCTCGTCGATTTTGACGTTGTTCCTTGGGAGGAGCAACAGTTGTCCAATCTTTGGACCGGGGGGCTGCGTCGTGGCTCTTAACTTGTCGCGACATCCAGTCCGATGCTGAGCCTTCGTCATTGCTGACGGGTGATCTGACTTGGCCCTTGCCCTTATCATGAGGGGGGCGTGAGCGGGATGGGGAGCGTGACTTGTCCCCGTCCTCTGGTGCAAGGATGTGTGTAGCAAGATCTATGACTTCACCGTCTTCTATTTCCTTGGGCCCTGAGCCCAAGGTAGCGTCAGCCGTGGTGTCATTAGGCTGCACCAGGGTTTTGTTGCGCGAACTGCTAGATTGTGTCATTTGACTGAGAGGGTACATCACAGGCGCACAGTTGATTGTAGGGAGGATAATCATAATGGTTATGTAATACAGCATATATGAGTATATAATATACATTATAAGAGTATTATAACAACATATAGGAATATACAGTAATATTTATAAGGAGAATAATAGATGTTATTAGAATATTCTGTATATGTTTAAACATCTCAGAGATATATATACATATGAGAGAGTATCTGACTACAAGATAGAATAACAGATAGTTGGATAGATACTTCTAATAGATATGAGTAGGAGTATTAGTATGACTAGTTATAATGAGAGAGTATTAGACTACCATATGGAGTAATAGTAGTTGTCTAGATATTTGTAATATATATGAATAGTTATAATGATATAGTGTATATTAAAAGTGGGTAGAAAAAATAAGAAGAGGGGTAAAAATCAAAAGAGGTGTTCTCGTCAGCGGAGCAGCCGCTCGGGGAGGGACAAAAGAAAATTTATTTATAGCCCAACAATAAGATTGGCATATACTTTCGTCCTCTTCTTTTCTATAATCTGAGAATAAAATGGGTGAAGCTACAGGTAATAAAAAGTTGTGAGCATCCGCCTAGTATGTTGTACTATGTTCATTTTCTGATGATTTTCCAATCGTCAGCACAGCGATCTTGTCTAAGACGCTGCAGGAACCACTCTTCAACTGTTTTCTAGGCAAACAGTCGTTGGAAGTTCAAAAAGGTGTAAGATGTATGGCTTATTACTTGTGGTATCATATACCAGGTATCAAACTTGTGTGAGAAAGGTTAAAATTATTAAATGCACTGCACGCCAGGGTGGACCTATCTCATGGAGCTCGAAAAAGCAACCAACGGTGGCAACCTCAAGCGTTGAAGCCAAATATATGTCATGCACCTATAGAATCAATGAGGCACTATGGCTAAGATCACTGCTAAAACTGATTGGTTTGCTCTAAGCCCAGCTGTCCTAACCTGGTCGGGGTTTGTTTTCAGACTCCCAAAAAGCGGTGATTCCCCTTGGCCTGTTTGTCATACGGGCTCGCATGACAGTGTCTATTCTAGCAAGTCACTTTGCCTTCACTCACTGATGCTGTAGTTCCTCCGGGTCTTTGTGAGCCTCCCCATGTCGCCATAGAAGCTTTGCTTTCAGTACTTCCGGCCGCAGAAGCAACATGTTTGGCACTTTGCCAAAGCCGCGAGAACTCTCGCATCCAGTATGGACCAGGATGCTGGCTGTAGCCAGCACAGCTAAGGACCTACGCAAAGAATCCAGTCGCACTAGTTGAACCGCTTAACAATGAAACGAGTGTCCACATAAGCTCTAAGTAAAACTACAGCAGGTCGATTTAGCATCAAACACGGACGGAAATTCGAGCAACTGTGCGCGAAAAACGAGCGTGATGTAAAGGGGTTCGTGGCGAGGATGGGGACCGGTCGACAAAAGGAATCGGATACCCAAAATCTCCAAGATATCCAGGCAACTGTGCTCCTTAGTGTAACAACTTTTGAGTACCAAAATGTCCAAAATAATGTTCGAGTTAAACCATCACACCTCCCACGTAGACAGCTTTGCCAGACCAGCGTCACGGACTGCCAGAGGAAGATGACCCACTCGCTTCAACAAAATGGCCTTGTAGCCAAAATTCCGAAATATTTCATATGCGCCATGTTAATTCCAGTCGAAGCTATCCATTGCAATGTCGACAAACAGGGGAAGGATGAACAATATGATAGAGCTTACGGATGGCAGACGAACAATTGGGATCTTCTCCATCAGCCGAGCAGCGTCTTGTGGTGTTCTCAGATGCTGGGTCAGGATTTTGCCAATATTCTACGCTGAAATAGTCCAGTTACATCACTGCCAAAAGAACCTGCGAGAAAAACTCATCAATGACATACCCGTGATGGCGATAGGAATAATGGGGCAGGGAATTGCTTTGGGTCACGACCTGATTTCGAAGGAGAGACGTTTTTCCAGCAGGAATTATCTACGCGATGGGTTTCTTGTTAGTTCGTATCGATATTCCATTGGATATTAGGTATACGTACTGTGGGAACGCCATCATATGTGTGCACGACACGAAAAGCGTTCGCCTGAGGATACGGCCTCAGCCAATGGCGCACGATGAATACGTGCATTATTCTTACGCCGAATTGATTATTCACCCAGTTGGCATATATTGAGTTACCCGTCCGTGGTTGCCCTAATCGTTCAAGACGATCTGGTAAGCACATCCTCCATCGGCAGGCAAAACGCCACGAACCATATGTGTACATGGAGATATTCGTGAATGGAAATTTGGCCCTTAAAGACATAGCTGCAATCGACGCAAGGGCCCCGCCGAGCGAGTGCCCGCTGGTGACAATGTTGTAATCTAAATATAAAGAAAGTTTTTAACATGTGATGCATGTAGTGGAACAGGAAACTGCGCGAGTTGAAGGACTACATACCAGAATGCTCTTGGAGCTGTACACCGACAGAATCCAGGACCACAGGTGCAACCGCCTTCCATCTGGGAGAATTTGTTGTAATAACCTGCGTCTTCCAAAGGCACCGGTAACATACCCGCTAAGAAATCCTGCGTGCACCATTGTACCTGGGGGAGCTGCCACTCCAGGAAAATCGAACGGAATCAGGAAAACATAGGCATCAACGAGAAGATCCACAGGAGACATGCTGAAAAGAATCAGGTAAATATTTATCTTCACGTTGAAATGACCTCTTACCTTCCCCGGAGTGCTAGAACAATCTCTTTGCGAGAATCATCGCGCGCGATATAACCTTGCGTCTGCCACGATGCAATTATTGGTTACAGTTTCAAGATGAAGAGGACAGGAAGCAACCCCTATTATAAGACTATTGAACTACGCAGGTAAATACTCAGCGCCATATCCTCCGAAATGAAATGTCTACTGACTGTTTCAACAAGAACTTGACCATTTGGGTGGGGACATATCGGGGCGTATGCACTTGAGGCATATTTAAAGTCTGTAGTGTTGTTCTGTGTGCATAATTGTGGAGGACTAGGTGTACCAGCTGCTTACAGAAAACAAGGTCTAGATACACATCTGGGCCAGTAAAATCAGGAAAGATATCCGGTTCCGTTGACGTTAAGTACCACACACCTTTAGAAATATATTGGTGTCCTTTGGAAATGCTTGCCAATGCAGCCAATGTGATGAGGATCAATGCAATCGAGAAGGGGAAAGGGGTAGTCATGACATGGGCGACGTCTCGGAGTATGTTTGTGAACAACTAGAGGTCAGGACTTATAAATTATTATGCGACGTGGAGAATATTAACTCGGATAAATGAGCTTGGAATGTATGGTTAGGAACCTGCCAGTGGTCGCGGTTCTGTCCTGAGAGCGTTACTGAGTATGTCACTACTAATGACGTTACGTCAGAGGTTAGTACACGAGAATGTTCAAGGACACTCCTTTCATAGTACTACCTCTCTTCGTTGACAGCTGTGTCCCTCAGCCTGACGGCCTCCAAACGCTCTCGCTCACCTCGTTACTGTAACGCGCCGTGTGTCCGCTGAACGGGAGGCGTGGCGGGACTTCAGTGGCTCATGTTCATTCCTTGAGACTTGTTTATGAGAGCGGGCTGGTGGAGAAGTTATTCCCAGGTGGGAGGAATTTTGCCAGTGCTGCCTCGGTTGCACGGTGTAGCTGACACTCTCAGTCTCCCACATGTTGCTCAGGTCTCTGTCTTTTCGAGCCTTTTTGCAGTCGGGACGTAGTGTTTAGCGTTCGCAAAACCACCTTCTGGTTTGCCAATTGTGGGGTTTCCCTGCGTAAAGATGCTACTGTGCTCGAGATGACACGGAACCGGATGAAGAACCCTCTTACGTTCTGACGATCGCGACGTCATCTGGTTGGCCTCGATGATTCTCGGTGCAGATTACCTCGAGATATGTGGCTCAAGCTCTTTTAATTTTCTCAAATCTAATGCTTTCCGCCAGCTGTTGATAAGTATCACTTCACTCACGGGAATCGATGTTTCAAACCTGGCTCTACAAGGCGTGACGTCACTTTAGTTAGGTCTACTAGCCGGTGGGCCATCATGTCAGCTATGATCACATCTCGCTTTGCCGTGGATCCACGCCCTCCTAATGATTTCTATTATTGGTCCTGGAGACCCTAATCCAAGCAACCCTGTACCTTATGAATGCAGGGGCTTCCTTGCACAGCACCATGTACACTGTAGGATGGTCATTAGAAGCAGTGTCAGACAGTATACGCTACTTCGTGGAACTCGTGATCTGTAGTCTGGAAACCATCGAACACCGCAATAAAGGCAAACATCTGTCATACGGCGGCAATGGCGTCATGTCCTGTCACGTCACTCAGGACGCTGCTCCACTGGATGTCCGCAGCATCCTCGAAATACCTACAGGAAAAAGATGTGTATACGTCTCAAGAGATGGATCCACTCGTAAATGGAACGATAAAGAAGTGGCTTATGACTCACAGGTTTCACGGGTCGTAAGAATGGTTTTGCATCCCTTCAGGTTACAGTATTATTTAGAAGAAAACTGTTTGGTCCGCTTACTCGGCAAGCACGGCCAAGCGCTGGCACCCTTAGATGTTGTTACAGTATCCCATTCGTAGCAGCAAGCAGGCGTGACTTGCAAAGGCTCTTCAAAGAGAAGATTATGCGGAGGAAATTAAGGGTGAATGATTGTGCTGTAATCCCAATCCCAAAAATGATGATCCGCATCGGAAGGCGTCGGGCAACCGCTGATATTGATATTTAGACGTCTTTTCGGATCTGAAGCCGCATTGATGGTCTCGGACTCCCTGTCAGCACCATGAACTTAGCCTCGCTCTCAACATCCATCTCGACGTCCAACGCAACGAGCGGAGCTCCGACCGCGCTGGGTATCATGTGGTCTCCAAGGCGACCTTACACGTACGCGCTCTGAATGGAGCGAGCGCGCGGAGTTTAAAGCTCTGACTTCTAAAGGGCGAACCGACCTGCCTTCGAGTCCCCCCTTTTTCTCCCCAACCAGCTCGTCTTAATTCTTATTTTCGTGCCCCTGAGCATCCTGCGACGACGCTGAGACATCCAGAAGGGCGTCTGTTATATTATCTCTGAGAAAATGCTCAAGAATGAAACGTACGTATTGCAACCGATTTATGAACCTTCTCTTCCTCTGTCCTGACATGGATCGGATGAAAAGGCTCGTAGCCTCCTCCAGACTTCCCGACGTTGCTTCTCAGAGTCATGAACACCACGCACGTTGGACCAACGCACAGACGATACGTGACTCCACCGCGGATAAAACCGAGAGTGCCGAGTCGTTCAACATGGCGCATGGGATGGGTACGAAGCTAGGCGACCCTGCGATGAGGTTGGGTGATTTCGGTCATGGAGACGCGCTGCCCAATGTCGAAGTGAGTCTTTTCGTACTTTCCTTGTCGCGCCTTTTAGTACAGATTCGCGTCGAGTTTGCATTCCTTCGAATATGTTATTAAACTGACATACATTAATGTGACGGGGTTTGTTTTTGCAACTCTTTACTCAATCAATCATTCTCTAGCACTGGGGCCGCTTTTCACCTCGAAGTTCACAGGCGCAACTGCACGGCCTTCAAAACTTCTCGTTCAACTCCACGTCAGTTTCTCTGGACACGAGAGTATCTGTATCCCCCTTGCCAGACACTTTACAATCGTCAATGTCCGACCCTCTTCATGCTCCATTTCCGGAGTCTTTTCAAAACGCCTTGCATGGACCAAGGATAGACATCCGCACAGCACCTGAGCATGTCGTCGATGCTCCCGATGGCATGCTGCGGCCATTCGGAAATGCACGTGAGGAAGGGACGTGGCGGAGGACTATGGACGAGTTTGGCTGTAACAAGCCGCTCGGTCTGCAACTTCCTTACCCGTTGACCGGCGGAGCCAGCACCAACATGCCGTCCTCTCTTGCCCCTACCACCACCTTTCCTCTCCAGGAAAACGCGTATCTATACCAGCAGCGGCCTTACTCGGGTATATTCCCGCATAGGAATGGCCAGACGTTTTCAGGATCCGAGATGACCTCTACTTTCTTGAAACCGGTACGGCTCTCTCCTCCGCCTACGGCATCCACTGCATCCACTTCATCGGGGTCGTCGTCACCCTTCACGAGAGACGTTTTTAACAACTCTCCTCCGAACGATAGTACTTGGAAGCCAGTCGACGCTAATCTCATTGGATACACTTATCCTGCACCCACGCACTGCGACCAGTTTTCGTACAAGACTGCCCAGGCCATTCCACGCCCAGCGCAGGACTGGAATGGGGAGACATGTGACCCGCGAGGGATTATAGGCAAGCATGAGCGCGAGAAGTATCGTACGTATGGCAGTCCTTATAATGAAGCCGTTATCCCTCTGCCTCGCCATTCCCCCGCTTTATCCGATATGTCGGGGTCGTCCGCCTCGGGTGATTACGGTGAGGCTGCTGGCAGGTCGGGCAGGGGAGGGCCACATCGCTCTGATTTTGAAACTGGCCTGAGCCCGTATTGTGCTGTTCCGATGGGCTCCAAGGACGCCGGAATAGGCGTGAGGACGGGAGTGGTATATAGAATAAGGAAGCCAAGTGGCTCAGGAGCGGAGGATGAAATGCTGGGTATGGGACTAGAGGATGTTGACGAGCGTGCGGTACGAGCTTGTTTCTCTATATGGGCGATACTTGCTTATATATTTTGATCCCTTTTTGCCTATGTCCCGTTGTTCGGCATAACCTTCCTGGCTGTTAGCTGGAGTTCACAAGTCGTCAAGATACGAAACCAACGCGTATGCTGCGACGACAGTGTTTCAATTGTAGGACTTGGCGCGATGTGTCTGCATGGCGTCGAAGCATTATGCAGGTCGGCCATATTGTGAGTATTTATCCCAACCCTTATTCCTGTTCAACTTCTCGTTTTTCCTGTGGGTCTAACCATCGTGAATTGTAAGGTATGTAACAAATGCGGGCTGTACGAGAAAGCGCACAAAAAATCGCGCCCCCTGAATGATCGTGGCGAATTTGTCCGGCCTGGAAAGCATGCCACGAAAGCATCCAGTGTGCGCGGTCGCGGCCGCGTGCGTGTACCATCCGATGACGCGGCTGCACTCGGTGTGGGAGTGATGCGGTTCGACACAGACGTGCCGACGAAGATGGGATAGGGACTGTCAAAGTGTTTTATTTTTGGTGGGCACTGTTCCTGGCAACAGCGCGCCTGGTACTGATGTTCGGCTGTGCTCATAGTATCGGGATGCGCTCGCCTAAACTTACCCACTGCTGTTAAACATACCTCTTAGCTCTTGTCTCCCCAGTATTACCAACGCGGACTTTTTTCCTTCCTTTATTTTTTTTATTTTTTTCTGTTCTGATTTATTTGCCATTCCCACTGTTACTCGCTGCCCCCGTAGCCCTTCCTTCATTATTTCTCAAAACAAAACTAGCCACATACGTACCGTCATACCCGGTTTCTTATACCCCACATTTTTCTTCACGTGGACTGCCCCCTCTTTTATGCTGTCTTCGGGTGTCGTTGCCGTTCCTTGTTCGTTGTCCATATCTTAACAGTCCTTTATAACCGCCCTTCGTACATTGTGTCATAGAACAACAGTCTGTAGTACCAGGTGGTTTATTATTCCTGTAGTGCTCAAATCAATGTGTTGTGTCACCTCTGAATCTAATAATTTATTGTGGTATTTGTGCTTATTTATGTCCCGCGTCTACCCACGAAAAACAAAAAACACCGGCTACGAGCCAGCTGCGGCTGTCAAGAACGGTGACGAGTCGACGGCAGTACCAACTGCCTGCCTGGCCGGGCTTTGTTGACTGCCGGAGGCTTATCCGATAGTGCAGTACCAACAAGCCAAGCTAAGTGACATTATTGCTGATTACCATGGTCTCTTTCGTAGAAAAACGCAGAAATTCTGCAATTGGTTGTTTGCTCCTGATTACCACAATCGAATGCCTGTAAACTTGGCGCCGAAAAAGTATTTTTATGCTAAGGACAGTACTTTGTCAAGGATTGATGCCGTCAACCTCCACGGTCGTCTATCGTTATTTCCTGATTCAGAGTCGTACTGGACCGTCGCGTTAGATTTTGGATTCCACAACACCGACACAAGGCCAGAAGTTGCCCTTCGATTCCCATAGAGCAATTGTCTTTGCGATGGGCAGCCATTCGGTTACCTAACAGGGCAGCATCGCATCTGCCAATTTTGAGGTTGAGAGCTTCTTCGCATGCAGCCGACGAAGAGCGGACGTGAGCCAATATTCAATGCTCAATTGATAGCAGGGAGTATGGCACACTGCGGTCGGCAGTGTCTATCGCGTCCCTTCGTTCGGCGTGCCGCTGGGCACCAAGGAGCATTCATGGAGAACACGGAGAAGTGCACTGCTGTTAGCGGCTGCGTGAAGAGACACGCGGGCGACTCGGTCCCTTACTGTAAGCACGTTTGGTCCCTCGGAAAACAATATTCCTTTTCTTCCCCATTGCACTTTTCTACTGCGGAAAACGAACCCGGATTCTGGAAACCTTAAGGAGAAGTGGGGCGACTGGACTGCAGGGTACATAACAAGTAAGGCGTCTATGCATTCATTCATTCGGAACGTCACGTAAAATTACTAAACATCTTCGGCGTGAGAGAGAAAGAAGTTCGGGGACATCGGACGACCACGCGAATGCTATGGTACGTTGATTAGGCAACACGAATAATAAATTGAGGGTATGAACTAGGCGGGTGTCCACGCGAACAGATTTTTGGCTGTTCGCGCGACACCAATCAAAGAATACGCCCGACTGTAACCAAAAAGGGCCTCTATTCTCATGCAATGACGATACCGAGAACACCAGCCAACAGGGCCCAGAGGCTACCGGTGGAGGTCTTGAACGCCGCGCCGGATTGAGTAGAAGAGGCGGAGGGGGATGTAGAACTGGGGGCGGTGCCACTGGCACTGGCGCCGCTGCTGGTACCGCTTGCGGCGGCAGAGCCGGGTACGGCGGGAGATGCGCTAGCTGAGGCTCCGACACCGGTGAGAGAACCAGCGGTTTGTGTGGGGAAACTCGACAGAGCCTTGGCGGCGCTGACGAAGTTAGCCAAGGTGTTGCCTGAGCTTGGGGGATTGATGGCGCTGACAAAGGAATCGACGTTGGCTGATTACCGTAAGTACGAAGGGTAGAACACGTACCCGACCATTCCGCTGATGCAGTGAGGGGCAGGGCTTGTTTGTTTGCAGTAGAACCAAATCGCTGGTCAAGTAGTGTTAGCAATAAAGAATCCAAAAGTGAGGGAGGACGTGCGTGCGGACGCATTCGTCACTGTCAAGTTCCACTCAGTGGGGGTACCAGAGAATCCAGAGGCTACGGGGACGAAGCCAGAGTCGAAACCGCCGGACAACTGTGAACAAGGGTCCGCAAAGGTAGATTGTGACACGGTGTGGTTTCCAGGACTATAACGAGGTCAGGACGACGCAAATACATCAAGGGGAATATGGCTGCTCACGAGCCAGTAAATTTGAAGTTTACTACATCACCCTCCGCGGCTGTGATGGTGTTGGGCGCGAATACGAAGCCTCCCTGACCTACTGTGACGGTGGTAACAGCGGCACATGCAGCGGAAGCGAGGGATAGAGCGGCAGCGAGGTATTGGAACATAATGGGTTATTAGAGCTGGAGGAGGAATATGGGAGAGGGAATATGGGAGAAGGAGGAAAGCAAGGTATCCCTTCTACTGGGCTGTTTTATAGAAGGTAAGACCCCGTATGACCCCCATCTCAAACACAGGTACGTATTTATCGGAGATTTCATTCGCGGTACGCAGCCCTGCATGACATACATGGTAATCAATACTGTGCTTGACAGCCACGCTGATTGGCGTGCGAAGTTGCGGGCTCGCTTCACGACGCCTCAGGACCGCAGCCTGAAGCCAACTGCGTGAAATGTGCTCAACGGGTCCATGTGGAAGCGTGACTTCGTAGTTACTCCAACTTGAGAATGTAAGAACTTTTCATTATGGACCATACATGATTACATCATACTGCACCTCAACGTTTTTTGCGGCATATTTGCGACTCGCGCGCCGAGTGATATCGTTGCGCTGCATGTTGCCAGCGAGAGCTGCCTCCAGTAAGCGCGCAGCTAGCCAATTGACCCTTCAGGTGATTCACAGAAGCATCAGCTGTACTTGACACTTATCCCCTTCCGACCAATTTGATGTCTCAATGTGATTGGGCGTCCGGCTCCATCCGCCATTTGTGGTCTAGAGCGGCTCTCTCGTTTGGTGTCAATACTTAGGAACCTGCCGCGGGCTTCCTGGCGATGGCATTGGCGGTGTAACCGTGTAATATATGAAACGTCGTTGGTCCCCCGACCACCCCGACCACCCCGTACATTGTCAGGGTCCGCCAGTACAAGGCTGCTGGTGATTCATAATCCAGTCCATTACAGGCCATACCGGGAGTTATGTGGCTGCAGGCATCAATCCTTTATAAGCAATCACACACGCCAGTGATCGGCGCTGATTTCGATCCGCTGGTCATGAGATTGGTGCACAAGCCGATACCGCCTGCAGCTTTCCCACGATTTTTACCAGTCGCGGAGCGGGTCGCCTGTGCCACAAAGCCTGTAAATTTTCTAACTTAAACTCACTAAACAAGTTACTTACTGCATCGGCCGGCATGCGGGAAGTAGGATCCAGTCCGAAAGAACGTCGTGCGATTTGTGTGCAGATACCGAATACATATAAGTATAGCATGTCTGACATCAATATCCGACAGACTAGGAGATAGGTAATTCGTGAGATTGTGTTAAGCTGGTCCCTTTGGTTTGTTGTTCTCTATTGGCAGCAAAAACACTCACTTAATTATTGTTCTTTGACGCGTTCTGGCGGGATGAGTTGCCGCCTCTATTGTGTGCTATCATGGGACTCGGAGACGAATCTGAATGACGACAATTCTTCGAAGTCTGGTTTCAGACCGCGATCTAGATCTTGACATCGGCCACACAAATGCCTGGCGCTGTATACCCCCATTTATCCCTATGGGTTCACTGTTAGCGCAACCTACATTAATGGTGAGTAAAGGTCACTCACTGTCCATGGTAAGATTCTATTAAGTTCGAAATTGCGCAGTCGATGTAAGGTTTTACCTTTCCGTTAAGAAAAACATATATCACAGCTTACTGACTTTATGGTATTAGCTCAAGCTTATAAGTAGAATCAGTGCTAATACCTCTGAACCAAATTTCAAGCCGCCTTTCCTCGACGATCTAACTCGAAATAGCCCCGCTGGAGACCATCGATCACCATTGCAGGGTCACTGTCGATCGTGGATGCACCTGATTTTCGCGTC
This sequence comes from Gautieria morchelliformis, assembly GCA_015179125.1. NCBI lineage: Eukaryota > Fungi > Basidiomycota > Agaricomycetes > Gomphales > Gomphaceae > Gautieria > Gautieria morchelliformis. The sequence goes on along the minus strand of WHVA01000213.1, from coordinate 103,655 downwards.
TGCCAGGCCTATTTGACCCGACGCGTACTAACTCTACCGTGCCTTGTCTAGCTGACTCCTGAAAGGCACGAAAAATCATACATTTCGGCTCGGGCCCCCCGGAGACCGCAATGTGCCTCTGACGTTGTGCGGATGCCTGTATCAGAGGACAACTCAGTCATCTCAAATTCAGCTGGCGGAACATCAGCGGTACATCGTGGACGAGAGACATACAGGTTGGAAAGGAAAAGGGTGATGGCTTTGAATACGAAGGCGAGAAATAACCATTCACTGCGCTGCTCCCCTGCCGACTAATTTGAATGGAGAGAGGTGTACGATAAGGTAGAGCTCGATCAAGATGAACGAGATCAGAGCTTCTGAAGATGGACCATGTCTATTTCATAAGTAGCCACCGCTAGAAGGTAATTCAAACGACTTACTTATATTATAGCTAGCCGATTCTACGACCTGATGCAGGCCAGATCTTCATCCCCGCTCGATAGGAATGTTTAAAGTCGAGATGCGTGACTCAACAGCTCACATGTGTGTTGCCTCGTATCTCTTTGATTTGTTGCCTCGAAAAGTTGGATTGTTCAATCCACGCTTATATGAGGAAGGAAGTCGTGGTTCCCTTGTCAGCACTCAATCAGTGTGACTCGACAAACGATCCCACTTCTGAGGAGACGAGTCACACGACATGCATTGTTCTAATACAACACCGTTCAAGTACAGTACTCAGCGTGTAGAACCCTTGTCTCGAGGATGTCTGCGGTAGTGTTGAACGCGGTATATATATATATACTGCGGAGAGACGGGGAGAGGAAGCTTAGAGCGGTGATGAAGACAGGAAGCTTAGAGCGATACGAAGACAGGAAGAAGTTAGAGCTGCAGTTGATAAACAGATCGTTGGGTCGAAACAAAATACCACAACCGCCCACACCTACTCTTTTTGGAATACCGAGCGTGCCAAGCATGTGCCACAGAGAAGTAAACTGTTAGCGCAATCATAACTGCCGGTTATGGGATAGATGCGACGGTACTACAGCCTGACATGGCGCACATCCATGATATATATAACCCCACCAAACTATTTTCGACCACCTGGGAACTCTCTGACATGGGAATGGGCTGTCTGCGATAGAGACATCAGGTGTCGAAAGTAGCGAATCTCTACGCTTCTCATCTCATTTCTGTCCCCTTCGTTGCCTTGGCATATCAAATAAACCCCATTTCCAACCTCGTTCGGAACCTACACGTCCCCATGCACTCGGTACTCATCATTCAGAGCCAGGAAAGCTGGATATTAGTCTTCGAGAGCGTGCTACTGACAAGCCAGCGCGACAGCCTGTCGCGCTCATTCCTAAGCTCCTAATTCCGCCCCCGGACATATTGCCATCATATAAACCGAGTTATATCATCGCTTTCTTGTATTTTTCATCGACCTTCCCTGTTTCCGTCTCTAATCACCATGTCTCTCCTTTCAGCAGCTGCGCTGTTCCTCCTTGCTAACTCACTCGTGTCCCCTGCCCGTGCCTGTCTAGATGCTGGGCAAGTGACTACCCTGTGCTTCTCATACTTCTGGCTGATTGTTCACAGGTGTGACGCTGCGATAGGTCTCGGATATGCCGCGCACGTTGGTATTGGTATCGGAGTGGGTACGTTCGCCTCATGGCTTCATGCTTTCCCTCTTTCTCACTAGTCACGCACAAATCAAACATCCGATAGTCATCTTGGTTATCTTAGTCGTGTGCCTTATCGTTTTCCAACGGAGAAAGCATCTCCAGCTACAGCAGGCCCAGGCCAATGGCAGCAAACCATATGATATAGGGCATGATATAGAGCAGGGCCATGGCGCCTCCCCCGTCTCCGTGTTTAATCAGTCCCAAGTTACCATCGCCCCGGAGCCAACTTTTGCTAAGGTAAGTAGACAGAGTCATATTTAACTAGAAGACGCTGATGGATGGGTTTTCCTAGGAAATGGGAGGGGAGAAGGAAAACGTGAGTTATGAATTTTGCGTGTCTCTACTGCCCATGCTCACAACTCATATAGTAAGCGACACCTATCAGTCCTGCTGTGCAGGTCATTTCACTTTCTTTACTGACTCACGCGGCAATCTGCCTGCATAAATTACGTACATACCGTCGCCCCGCTTACTGTCACGATGTACAATTCACATGTCGATAATCGATCATGAAGATTTAACGTGTCAGGTGGTCGTGGTTGACATCTTTCAGGCACTGAACGATTGCTGACATGTGGAGGAGTACAGACCCTTGCACCATGGTTCAATGGCATAAATGCGGAAGAAAATCATGATATTTCGTGCGGTGCACTGAATATTCCACCAGCAGCGTAACAAGCGTCCGTAGAAATGACGAGGGCATATCTTTAGGTTCAAGAGCGCACGTACATATTAGGAAGTATTACAGGGATTGAGATTGGTCTAATGACTTACGCAAGAGTTGATTGTTAGTGAGATTGCAAGGTTTTTCATCAAGCCAATTTGCCAGTGAGCGCCTCTCCCGAGCATTGCGTCATAATTAACGTGATGCGTTATAGATTTCATAAGCTATTGAACGTGGTACTGGCAGCCGCAGATGGCTGCAAGTGGTACATCGATGAGTTCATTCGCCAGGGGCGTACTTCGACCGTCGTCGTAGATATGGACCATATCTGGTAAATCATGGCTTGAGTCGTTCTGCCAAGGTAAAGGTGAAGGAATATTGCACACCGCATTAATATTGTTGGTATTGGCATCAGCAGCATAGCGATAAGTCCCAACAAGGTCGATGCCCAGCGAGGGTTCAATTTGTCATACATCTGAGTCGCAAACAGTGGGAATGAGGCTCCAGCAATGGAGCGAACCACGGTTGCGACAGCCAGCGCCGAGGCAGACACGGGGAGATATGCGTCTGTAGAAAAATTTAGCACCCAATACGGTTAAAATCCAAGGCATCATACCAATGATGTAATTTATTAAGCTCAGCTTCACGGAAGGTCAGTTGATAAGCTGGAGAGCTTATGTTACAAGGAATCAACCGATACTTACAAAGATCATAAGTAAACCCGCGCCCAGGAACAGTCCAGACATCATCTGCGCATGTCACGGAACTCAGCGCCTGACCATCAAGAAGAAACCTTATACATACCGGGGCCCAGAATGAGATCGAGGGGAAGGTAGTCCACCTATACGCCATGATATCAACTTAGGATCGGAGAAGTCATTCGCGACAAGATCATACCCAAACCAGAAAAAAGCCACCACATAGAAAGGACCACCCCATTGCGCGATCTTGAGCCTTTCCTCGGGAGGGACGGGATTCGGGTTAAAGCGTTCGACTTGGCGCGCGTACGAGGGTTCGAAGAATACCAGATGCTACGAGTATGCGGTAAACCGGGTGTAAACATTTCCGATTGTAAAACCTACCACGAGCAACCCAACAACAGCCCCAAGCTGGAGGGGGATAAACATGAGGCCTGAGACTATTAAATGAACAATTACGGTGGCTCGACAAGAAACGACGTACCCGCTGCACCAGCGTTCATATTATGCCCCACCTGGAATACGATAGGGTATGCTTCAAAAAGCAGATAAACACATCCATAGAGAAACTGGGTTTGATAAGGGCGGTAAAATACTCCATTAAAGAGCCATAATGCACATGAACATACCGCCATATACACAGTGATTGCCATCAACATCGGTTCTTGTGATAGCACAACAAATGGCTTGACTAGAACATCCTTTAATCTCCTGCCCAAGGGTACGTCACGCCTTTCGATAGTGGCAAAATAACGCTCATCGCCTGTGTCCTTGCGCAGGCGTTGCGCTTTACGAGCAAGGAGGACAGGTTCATACGTTTCTGGGATAAAGAACACCAGGGTGATCAAGCAGGTACCAGCCTGCGCACATCAGCTTGGTTTAAAGGCAAAATGGTAAGGGAGGGGCGTACGAAGCAAGTGTGGGCCCAAAAAAGCCAACGCCAAGACGCGCCGCTAACAGCAATGTAACCGCTTACTGCGGGTGCCTAATGGAACTATGATAAATGAGCAGCGAGACAAGGTGGTTAAGCGTACCAGCGCGGGCCCGGCAAAGGGGGCGACAGAGTACTAGAACAATTGTCAGTCAAAGATCAGAGAGCTCACAGTACAGCAGAGATATACCAAAGCCAGAGCCTTTCCACGTGTTTTAGTATCCCATCTGGTAGTTCACAGAGATCAACTTTAGGGCCAATCCGTAGAATGCAATTGAACGTACATATCAGCGATAAGTGCTCCCGAATTTGTCAAGGGGCTGTAAGAATAATAAGACCCAGCGTGGCCCTATTCAATATTACTGCTCACCACGCGGCAAACATGCCGCCCAGGAAACGAAACACGAGTAAGGCCGCGGCGTTAGGCGCCAATGCATCGCCGACCTGAAATCCGGTATAACCCACGAAAGCAATTATGAATATCGGTCTGAGGGAATATTTTATTTTATTCTTGGACGACTGCAGCGCATATCCCTTACGAACCTTCGACCATACTATAAAGCAATCAAATGTGAATCCGTTAACCTTGTAACGAAGGAATGCATACCTGTTCCGATAGTGGTCCCCACAAGAGAGGACCACAACAATACCCTTTATTGAAGAATTGGTCAACGATGAAGGAATATCCATGGCAACGACGGCACACCAGCAACGAAAAGAGACAAAGTAAGGATGGCGACTTCTTGAGAAATATGAAATTGTTCCATCATAGCTGTAAAGATGCCTGACGGTGAGGCGCTTGCGAATGTGCTGCAGGCGCGAAAGGATTATCTAGAGCAGAACTTCCACGACGAAGAAGATATGCAACGAACGAATTCAGGACAAAAATGCTGCATGCCAGGGTCCTAGGACAGTTCAGAGCTACTATCGCTGGGGGTAGCAAAACATACCCACAGCATCCATCTCCTGGTCCTTCCCCAATTCTGCGATTTGAAAATCTGTAGCCAGCTCGCCGGGGGCACCCTATGATAACCACGCACCTTTGGACTCTCAGGATCATTAGGCTGAAAGACTACCAAATATGGGTCATGTGAAGGCTGTTTCTCCTGGTGTACCTCATCGGTTTTAGTATCGAGCGAATCCCCAATTAATTCCTCCTCGTGCAGTGCGTGGGTGGGCGTTCTTGACAGTTCCGCCTCACGCTCTGAGCCTTCGACACGGGTATTAAAGGAACTGGGGCTCGTGCCACGCCTTGGATTACTATGGACTGACATCCACCAGCAAGAACCTTGCTCTTGACTGGGAGCGGAGGAGAGTGGAAACACACAGTAGCATGATCACGGCCGATATATAGCCTACGCATGTTGTTGTTCCGCGCTGTGGGATATGACTCGCGGATATAGCCATCGGTAATCGGGTGGAAAGGTGCCGAACTCATCATCATTGCAAGTTGAGGAATATGGCACGGTGGGAAGCTCAGAAGCAGGACACATACGGTCTTATGGCAATTGGTAGGACGTCCGCACTGGACCGCCATTCTCGGCAATGAGGCATTTAGGACCCTGCTGGACCCTGAAAAACACTACCGTACATTTAGTACGAGACCTGGTCAAGGTATATGACACACTGATGGCATCACGGCTCCATCGTTCCAAGAGTTTGCAATGTGGAAAGGTACACAAGATAGAGTGCAGGCGCAGGTGCCTTTGCTGCCACCAACTCCTGGTACATACGATTATGTGGGGCTGGCCAGGAGCGTTCAAACCACAGTGGCAGGGTCAGAGAGGATAAACTTACCTGATTGCGTCCTGTGAGAAAACGGTATAAAAACGTGAGATTTTACCGGTAGTGCGCCACCGCCACCGACCTGAAATACTAATGCTACTTTTGGTTGAGAAATGATCGGGGATTATAATAAGTCCCGGGCCGGGTGACAATATTTCACCCTCAGATGGCAGGGAAGGCGATCCCGAAACGCTCGGCGCGTCGAAGCATCATCTATGACCACAATTTCGAGCATCGGTGGGATGGCCTCGCACCTAAGTGAAAAATTGCCATACAGCGTCATTGCACCTACACAGCTACCTTATGAACCCTCACACCCGTACACCTAGTGTCTCGCAGCCCTTTGGGATTAACCAAATCCCCCTGTCGCCTGTCCCATACGCTGTTGCTGTGCCCTCGTCAAGTCAAATTGCAGGCACACAGTATAGACCTAATGGGAGTAGCTCAACTTTAAAGTATGTCGGTATATACAGAAGATACATTGCGTCCCACGCTGATCCAACATTCACTTGCCGCGAAGTAAATCACCTCTACTTGTAAGTAGTGGGGTCCCATTAATGCTACATACGACAAAATTACGTCCAGGTCCCACTCCCTGACGATTGGGTCGCTCATGTCCACCCCAAGGGCTGGCTTTACTATACGAATCGGTCTCGCAAGCTTGTCATCGACTACAAGATCGAGACCCGTGAGGGGCAGGACCAACTTAGGGAGGCTTTGGGAGAGTACGAGGTACTTGAGGCTGACCAGCTTCCCTCTCGCTGTGAATTATGGGTCTTTGAAGGATTGAATTTGGAGAAACCAGAAAGGCTGTATGTTGACCACCAGGAGCGGATGGTCACAATGATGCCCCCAAAGAGAGGCGATTCGCGCCGCCCTGGAAGGCGCGAGACGCTGTTAGCGGAGGGCAGCGAGAAGGCCATGAAACGTAGTATGTTTTCACACACCAAGACTCCTTCTCCAAATGTTGTCAAGCCCCGAGAGCGTCCATGGCCATCCACTTCCGAATCGACGAGTACCAATCCGCCCGCAAATGGCTCACCCTCCGCTCCGCTCCATCCCCTCTATGACCCCGCAAGCCTGCTCGCTGTTTTTACAGGCGTTCCACCTGACCCGTCAGCCAAAAGCCAAATCCCACCACTTCCAAGCCCCATACCCAGCACAAGCCCCAAGCCTCCGAAGAATGCGACAACTCCGCCTGGTGCAAGCCTCACAAACCATAGTACTAGTGCCACCCCCCTGATGATAGCTCCAAAAAGCTCTCGCCCAATCATCAGCGGCCCAGTCGCATGCCGAAGATCGCGATACGGCTCCAGCGTCCCCAGTATCGCCCCACGTCCACCATGTTCCTTGATCCTTTAATGGCGCACTGGGACCCCTCAGTGCAAAGTTCGCACGTTAGTCCTCCACCTTCTGGCGCGCCAACGAGCTTAGAATGTCGACTACATTCCGCCACCCCCAGACAACCGTCGCACCACCACATTTGCCATATCCTCCGCGGAGACGCCCTGGGAGGGCAATGACGAAATGTATCTCGTGACTCACAGAAGTCATACATAGACGGCGACAAAGTCGACGAGGAGGTGAGTTACCTCCGCTCGTCTCTTAGTCATGCGCTAAATTTCTCCTTACAATACCAAACTGCCCTTGACCAGCTCACGCGCGGACCCATCGACTTACTCGACACCTTACCTGACACGAATTCGGGTGTATAAAATATGATGTGAAACCGCGAGGCTATGCTCTCTAAATTACGGAAGGATCACATAGATTGGAACGAAGCATGGGACGACTACATAGTTATGGGCGGGGTTGCAGCTGCATGCCTTGATTATTTCGAGTAGCGTGGGGGAGTCTACACCTTGAGAACAATGATACAGGAGCGTATGGTGCAATAGTCGTTGTCCGCTGAGGGAGTACTGCTGAAACGTGATGTGGGGCATTGGAGGGTCTAGGCAAGCTTGAAAAGTTGGGAGGAAGAGGGACGAGTGTCGCGTCTGGAAATCTGGTAGTGGACTGCTTTCGGGATGGTACCTGGGCACTGAATGTTAGAACAAGTGGTCAGAACTGCACGTGTGACCTTATATGTAAAGGTGGGATAGACTGCGTGGGTGAAATCTTGCAGCGCGACAACGGATCCACGAAACTTGCACAGTGTACGAGTAACTCACTGCAAGGAATATGATACTTGTGCAGACGTGTTGCCTCTCAGACATGGACCATCTGTACTTATGACGACGACCGAGTACCCACGAAGCCACGTGCTCGGACGCGCGCTTACGCTGGGAAGGTGGCGCAACAGGTGATCCCGAAGCGCTCGGCGCGTCGGAGCATCTATGACCACGATTTGGAGCATCAGTGGGATGGCGTCGCACCCAAGTGAAAAATTGCCATGGGGGCCCCACAGCGTCATTGCACCTACACAGCTACCTCATGAACCCTCACACCCGTACACCTAGTGTCTCGCAGCCCTTTGGGATTAACCAAATCCCCCTGTTGCCTGTCCCATACGCTGTTGCTGTGCCCTCGTCAAGTCAAATTGCAGGCACACAGTATAGACCTAATGGGAGTAGCTCAACTTTAAAGTATGTCGGTATATACAGAAGATACATTGCGTCCCACGCTGATCCAACATTCACTTGCCGCGAAGTAAATCACCTCTACTTGTAAGTAGTGGGGTCCCATTAATGCTACATACGACAAAATTACGTCCAGGTCCCACTCCCTGACGATTGGGTCGCTCATGTCCACCCCAAGGGCTGGCTTTACTATACGAATCGGTCTCGCAAGCTTGTCACCGACTACAAGATCGAGACCCGTGAGGGGCAGGACCAACTTAGGGAGGCTTTGGGAGAGTACGAGGTACTTGAGGGTGACCAGCTTCCTGCTGGCTGTGAATTATGGGTCAATGAAGGATTGAATTTGGAGAAACCAGAAAGGCTGTATGTTGACCACCAGGAGCGGATGGTCACGGTGACGCCCCCAAAGAGAGGGGATTCGCTCCGCCCTGGAAGGCGCGCGACGCTAACGGAGGACAGCGAGAAGGGAATGAAACGTAGTGTGTTTTCACACACCAAGTATCAGACCTAGGCTGTCATAATCACAAAACACACAGAGCTCCGTCTCGAACAAGACTATTTTGACTTCCTACGAGGTCATCCCTGTCACGTCCGCCTTCCAGACGATTCAGAAGAAGATGCTCTTTCGGCTTTGACATGGTTCTGCGTCGGTACGGGTTTCACTCAGCAAATTGATCTATCACTGAACCACAGATACGGCAGATCGCTTGCTACACGCGGAGGAAAGTGTGGTACCATATTCAAAGGAGACGAGCCAGGAACTGCTATCCCTCTTACAATCAATGGTGGGCAATGAGTCATTCACCACGCCGCGCTGCGAATTTGTCAAGGTATATTTAGTGAGTGACATCCTCGAGGTGGGCGTATACATATAGATAGTGGAAATCTCCTTATTACAACTAAACCTCTACCGCCTCGGCAGCACGTAGGTAAGGAGTGAAAACAGGCGGCAGTCATTAGCACATGACTGAGACACTTATTGTAGCGGGGGAACGCCTCCGTCAGCACTATGGATTCCAAGACACGCGCCGCTATCTCAACGAGCGATGGCACCGTCGAGCTCCAAAACAACGCCCGTTCGGGGTTTTCTGGCGCTTTTGCATGGGCATCCTTTGTTTCGGGGCGCCATACGCATACCTCCGGTACATCGATGAGATATTTATCACCGGATTTGGGCGCACGGACACTACCCTCGAGCGGTGGCATCGGTTTGTGCAGGAAAATGTCAAGGATTGGAATAACACGAACCTTGTGGCGACTGTACTCATCAGTGCCGCTGTGGCGTTTTTGGCAGTCCCAGGCATCGACAGCGTCTCGAGATGTATGGGTTTGATTTCCGTACTAGTCGCTGTGGCGAGTATCGTCACGGGCCTGCTGAACGTGTGGCAGCACCAGCGCGAAACGCGGGCCACACCCGAATTAACAATTATTGTACGTGTCTCTAGTATCAGTTCTCATTGGCTGATATACCCCTCGATTCTACATCACTTCGGCAGACGGACTTCTTCCGGCAGGCGGAGAGAGGTGTTCAAAATTTTAACCTCCTTGCGATCCTTCTCTCCTTACCCTTGGTGCTCCTGATATGGTCGACCATAACCTTTGCTGCGAGTATCGTGACGTTTGCCTGGAGAGGGTTAGACGCGACTGCGATGAGTGCCGCAAGTAGCGTCCCCCAGGGTCCGAATCTGAACACATTCTTGTTCGGGATGCCGACTGCAGTGGTAACGACGAGCATGTTCCTTGCGCTACTTCTGGCGGTTCTGTCATCCTTTATATTCTTTTGGCAGGTAATGTGTTTCGCTTCCTTGCACCATACGCTCCTGTATCATTGTTCTCAAGGTGTGGGCTCCCCCACGCGACTCGAAATAATCAAGACATGCAGCTGCAACCCCGCCCATAACTATGTAGTCACACCATACTTCGTTCCAATCTATGTGATCCTTCCGCAGTTTAGAGAGCACAACATCCTCGTTTCACATCATATTTTATACACCCGAATTCGTGGCAAGGCGTTTGAGTCTCGAGATACATTTCGTCATTGCCCTCCCAGGGCGTCTCCGCGGAGGATATGGCAAATGTGGTGGCGCGACGGTTGTCTGAGGGTGGCGGGATGTAGTCGACATTCTGCTCGTTGGCGTGCATGAAGGTGGGGAACGAATCGGCGCAAAGCTTTGCACTGAGGGGGTCCCAGTGCGCCATTGGACGATCAAGGAACGTGGTGGACGTGGGGCGATACTGGGGACGCTGGAACCGTATCGCGATTTTCGGCATGCGACTGGGTCGCGGATGTTTAGGCGAGGGCTTTTTGGAGCTACCATTAGGGGGGTGGTACTAGTAGGCTTGCACCAGGCGGAGTTGTCGCAATCTTTGGAGGCTTCGGGCTTGTGCTGGGTATGGGGCTTGGAAGTGGTTGGATTTGGCTTTTGGCTGACGGGTCAGGTGGAATACCTGTAAAAACAGCGAGCAGGCTTGCGGTGTCATAGAGAGGATGGAGGGGAGCGGAGGGTGAGCCATTTGCGGGCGGTTTGGTACTGGTCGATTTGGAAGTGGATGGCCATGGACGCTCTCGGGGCTTGACAGCATTTGGAGGAGTTATAGTCGTTGTCCGCTGAGGGAGTACTGCTGAAACGCGATGTGGGGCATTGGAGGGTCTAGGCAAGCTTGAGGAACCGGAGGGACGAGTGTCGCGTTTGGAGATCTGGTGGCGGACTGCTTTGGGGATGGTACCTGGGCACTGAATGTTAAAACAAGTCAACAGAACTGCACGTGTGACCTTATATGTAAAAGGTGGGATAGACTGCGTGGGTGAAATCTTGCAGCGCGACAACGGATCCACGAAACTTCCGCAGGCAGTGTACAGAGTCACTCACTGCAAGGCACATGATATGCAGACGCGTTGCCTCTCAGACGCGGACCATCTGTACGACCGGGTACCCACGAAGCCACGCGCTCGGACGCGCGCTTTCGCTGGGAGCTGTAAGCTTCCAGTCTAGTATGATGCGGTGCCTCTCGTCGTCTTTTTCCATCTACCACCCACCTTGAACACTGCTAACTATGAACAACGTTCAGGGCACTGTGACAGCACCGTAAGTCCACAATCACTTCTCTAGTGAGCCAACTGTTCACTCACCACCCCGAAGTATTCCTGCAGGAATCAAAGTTGCTGGAAAGACTCTTTCGTTTGCGCTGCCTATTGCATACTGACTCTTGCCGATCACAACAGACCTGAAATGCGATCACCTTCCCAATGTCGGACTGTTCTACAAACGTGCTGGTAACTACTACGTAAAACTCTTTGTCGATAAGGATGTCAAGAAGACTGCGGTAGCTACGAGAGGCAATACTGCCTCGTGGAATGAGTCCTTCTATTTGTGCGTTTAATTTCAATGTTATTATCTTCACGCAACTTAAATCCATGCCCAGCAGGAACTTTCATGGGTCTTCCATATTAGGAATCGAAGTTTACGGGCACCATATCTTTACACGCGATGACTACATAGGCGGTGCGAAGGAACGGATTGAGTTGCTGCTTGCAGAAGGAGGAACTGGAGGTCAGTCCTTTTCGCTCATCGACCGAATGCACGCGAATCATCGAACACAGCAGCCGTTCCTCGCACACTGCAAAAATCAGATAAGGACGGGAAGATGCATGAGGTTCCGACTGTCCTAGAGTTCACCATTTCGTCTTTCGCAACGTCCGACGAGTCGCAGGCGGCCGAGTTGAGCGAAGCAGTCAGCGGAACGAAAGTGGTGGATAATATGAACCCGGCGCCGTCCCTAATCGTTGATGCAGGGGCTGGGGCCGATGCCGCCACTTCCGCCATGGATACTTTGATGGCAATATCGGCGACTTGGGCTCCCCTCCTGAAAAATATCAGGCTGTTTACCGAGATCGTGGATAAGGCCTCAGAGGTATAGTGAGGCACATGAGGCGGATGTGAGTGCAGTGGAGATATCGAGTCAGGCAGCGCCGGCCTTTGTGGCACAGTCAAGGAATGCAGGACACTTCAATAACCCTGCATACTGTCATGACCTGTCTATTTCTCTTACCCCACTGTCTCTATGTTCCCTCTCCTCATTCCCTAGCATCTTCACCAGAGTTCGCCGCACCCACCGACCACTCCCCCTCTACGTCCACTCTACCCGCTGTTCGCCCCATTCTCCGAACCGCTATTCGCTCCTCGCACATTTCGCCAGCAGGCATGCCATCAAATATGATTGATACCATTCACCCAGCATGATGGTTCATCATTAACCCCATCATCGTCTTACTCCAACCCCATTGGGTGTTCGTATGGCCAAAGTGTGTTTGTAGGACATCCCTTCCATAGGTCATGTGGGATCAACCCAGGAAACGAAGAGGCCGTGCAGGGTAGCATGTATGCGGGTCCCAAGACATGGTTTTGTCCATAAGTGCCTTTGCCACCTTTATTCTCCGTTGTTTCATGTTCGCATTCTTCCCTCACTCTATTGTATGTTTATTCCATCTACTTAGTATCATGACTGCGCACCCCTATCCGACCCTGACTCACAACGGCCTCTTTCCTATTCGCTAATACCTTGCGAGCATTCGATATAAGTAGTTTACATTCGCATGTATATTCTCCAGTTCAATTATCATACGTCGTCCATCTTGTGCAAACTTGACCTCGCTGTGATCATCGTCTAGAGCCTTCTCTTGGAGATTTCTATCTTCGACAAGCAGAGGACTTAGGCATCACTTCAAACGCCGGGGGTCTCCCAGGTCAGCTCATGGACATGGTTGGTTTTATTCTAGGTCCATCCATATGCAAAAATGGCATGGTCTATCCTGTCTCTTGCACACAAGGTACGTCTATGACATACACCAATCGGATAGATATAGCTGACATCTGGGGTTGACTCTATTTAGACGATCATGGCTCAGATGGACCGAGGCGATAGCATCCATGGCCTGGCAAGAATTATTGGAGACACCTATGCATTCGTCCATCTGGCAGAGCCGTTGAAGAAAATTGAATCGCACAAGTCAATTATCTTAGCATTGGAGAGGCAGACGTTAAAATGCAGCTACTTTGTCCGTGCCTACGCAAAAAACAAGGATTTCTGTATGTTGGACCCACTGTCACGTGGCCATAGCTGATGATCTTTGTTCAGGGAAAAGAACCGCGAAACATCTAGTGTTGGATGTCGACAGCAAGGTCAAACAATACCTGGAATCTTTCAACAAACTCCAGTTGGAGTTACAAGGACTTGGCGTGATTCACACTGAAATCACTGTGCTACGCGTTCTGAATGTTGTCGAGGAAATCGGCGAGTTTTCTTATTTGCGGTCTTTCCCTAGGCTAATACACCTTGTAACTAGCTGAGGAAGCTCCACTTAATGACATGCCCCACGCACAGGGTGCTTGTTTCGATCCTAATAGGGGGTGTCTGCGGGGTACTCGGGAGAAAGTTATCGCGGAGATATGTGAGTGGGTCAACCAGGAGGATAGCGACGACACCCCCCAGATATTCTTCTTGAACGATGTTGTGGGTGCTGGCAAGTCTGCAATTGCTCACGAGGTCGCTAAACAATTTGACAAGCTCAGACGTCTTGGATCGTCATATTGTTTTGACCGCGCTCGTCAGGCAGAACGCTCCCCCAGCAATGCCTTTAGCACAATTGCTTGTGGTCTAGCTGATCTGGATCCAGAACGCAAAGCCTCTTTATTGAACGTGATTCGGGAGAATCGAGAACTTCGGACCACATTCGTGCCCAGTGAGCAGTTCGAGAGGTTCATTCTAGATCCCGCCCAGGGCCTAACCACCGTTGGACCGACGGTGATCGTCATTGATGCATTAGATGAAAGCGGAGATGAGGTATCTCGCCATGGTCTTTTGTCTGTCCTTGGCAACGGAGCTGCAGAACTGCCGTCCAATATCCGTGTTCTAATCACTTCCCGTGCCGAAACAGACATCCAAGGCGCTCTCCTTGGGAAGAAGCACGTGCTTTCCAGGACCATAAAGGAGATTGACCCCAACCCCGAGGAGGACATTTCCCTCTTTGTGCAAGCCCAACTGGGTAACATTCCGGCCCTCGAGCAGAAGTGGCCCAACAAGGCTTGGTGTCGATTATTAGTCGAGAAATCGGAAGGTCTATTTCAATGGGCGTCCACTGCTTGTCTATTTGTCAAAGGAGACGGCTTGAAGGGTTTAGATCCTGCCGAGCAACTTGATATCCTTTTGTCATCGCAGAACACGCACCTCAGCCTGTTGGATGGGCTGTATCTTAAGATACTCACGCAGTTATTTGGGCCGGGGAATAATGATAGCATCGTGCGTCGATTCCGATCGGTCATGGGCTGCATACTGGCAGCCAAAGAGCCCCTGTCCATATCTGCCCTCCAGAAGTTGCACGATGAAGATGGATCGGGAAATGCGGTGGATCTGATAGTTGGTCCAATGGCATCTCTGTTGAGCGATGTCACCAAAACATCTGACCCAATTCGTCTGCTGCACACGTCTTTTCGTGACTTCTTGACAGATCGCGATCGGAGTGGACCATACTACGTCGCTACATCTTTACACCATGACGGCCTTGCGTTCTCGTCCCTGCGCGTGATGAAGGATGAATTTTGTTTCAACATCTATCAGCTTGAAACTTCACATCTGCGCAACAACGGCGTTGTCGACTTGCCGACACGGACCAATAAGTATATATCCTCCCAGCTTTCCTACTCTTGCCGGTTTTGGGCGGACCACGTTCACGCCACCACCTTTACGCCCGATATAGGAGCAAAGGTCATGGAGTTTCTCCAGACTAAGCTACTCTACTGGCTAGAAGTTTTGAATCTGATCAAGAACGTATCCGATGCATCAGCAGCGCTCTCATCAATAATGGACTGGAGTCAGGTGAGTGTCCGAGTTTTTATGAGCTCCGACGTGAGCCTAATGAACTTCAGGATAATGACATTTCAGCATTCCTAACGGATACCAGCAATTTTGTACGTGCGCTTGGGAATGTAATCTCTCAGAGTGCTCCCGATCTCTATTTGTCGGCACTCCCGTTTGCACCTGAAACGTCGAAACTATGCGAGGCTTACCTCTCACGATTTCTACGACTACTCCACGCCGAGACCGGGAAAGCGACGACGTGGCTACGAATTCAATCCGTTCTGACAGGCCACACAGGCCCCGTCACGTCGGTAGCGCTCTCGCATGACGGCAAGCGCATCGTCTCCGGGTGTTTTGACAAGATGATCCGTGTGTGGAATGCAGACACCGGGGAGGTCATTTCAGCACCATTCGAAGGCCACACCAACTCCGTCATGTCGGTGGCGTTTTCGCAGGATGGCAAGCGCATCGTCTCCGGGTCTGCTGACAAGACGATCCGTGTGTGGAATACAGACACCGGGGCGGTAATTTTAGCACCATTTGAAGGCCACAGCGGCTTTGTCATGTCGGTGGCGTTCTCGCAGGACGGCAAGCACATCGCCTCCGGGTCTGATGACAAGATGATCCGTGTGTGGAATGCAGACACCGGGGAGGTCATTTCAGCACCATTTGAAGGCCACGCTGATAGGGTCACGTCGGTGGCGTTCTCGCAGGACGGCAAGCGCATCGTCTCCGGGTCTCGTGACAAGACGATCCGTGTGTGGAATGCAGACACGGGGGAGGTCATTTCAACACCATTCAAAGGCCACACCAGCTCGGTCGTGTCAGTGGCGTTTTCGCAGGATGGCAAGCACATCGTCTCCGGGTCAGCTGACAAGACGAGCCGTGTGTGGAATGCAGACACCGGGGAAGTCGTTTCAGCATCATTCGAAGGCCACACCAACTCCGTCATGTCTGTGGCGTTTTCGCAGGATGGCAAGCGCATCGTCTCCGGTTCTGATGACAAGACGATCCGTCTGTGGAATGCAGACACCGGGGAGGTCATTTCAGCACCATTCGAAGGCCACACCGACTCCGTTATGTCGGTGGCGTTCTCGGAGGATGGCAAGCGCATCGTCTCCGGGTCTTTTGACAAGACGGTCTGTGTGTGGAATGCAGACACCGGGGAGGTCATTTCAGCACCATTCAGAGGCCACACCAACTGGGTCATGTCGGTGGCGTTCTCCCAGGACGGCAAGCGCATCGTCTCCGGGTCTTTTGACAAGACGATCCGTGTGTGGAATGCAGACACCGGGGAAGTCATTTCAGCACCATTCAAAGGCCACACCGGCCCCGTCATGTCTGTGGCGTTTTCGCAGGATGGCAAGCGCATCGTCTCCGGGTCTGCTGACAAGACGATCCGTGTGTGGAATGCAGACACCGAGGAGCACATTTTAGCACCATTCAAAGGCCACACCAGCCTCGTCAGGTCGGTGGCGTTTTCGCAGGATGGCAAGCGCATCGTCTCCGGGTCTGATGACCAGATGATCCATGTGTGGAATGCAGACACTGGGATGGTCATTTCAACACCATTCAAAGGCCACACCAGCCTCGTCAGGTCGGTGGCGTTTTCGCATGATGGCAAGTGCATCGTCTCCGGGTCTAATGACAAGACGATCCGTGTGTGGAATGCAGACACCGGGGAGGTCATTTCAGCACCATTCGAAGGCCACACCGACAGTGTCACATCGGTGGCGTTCTCGCCGGACGGCAAACGCATCGTCTCCGGGTCTACTGACAACACAATCCGTGTGTGGGATACGAAAGCCCCCATCATAGGTTTGGGACCACTCCCAGGCCAAGAAAATAGTCAGTAGCTGTTACTTTGATTTGTCTGAACATGGTGGAAAATACTGATATCATTTGAACAGCCGAGTGGACTGGGTTTCTAATTGACTCACGGCTAGAAAAAGGCTGGTTACTAAACTCGCCCTCAGAACTTTTATTCTGGATGCCACCCTCATCCAAAGTAGATTTGTGGCGGCCTGCGAACACCGCTGTCATTGGGAAGGGGTCCACGGTTTGACCTTTGGACATCGTGGATGCAATGCAGAGAGGCCACATGAGTTTCCCAGGGCAAACACTCATTGACCCACAGATCCTGTGCCTGCTGTTATTGGCCACAAGTAAGGTCACCGAGTTGTAACGTGGCACATAATGAAGCCTTTCACAGTGCCTTGATTTGCAAAACATGCTGCAGGCCTCCTTTGCAAATCAAGGCACTGTGAAAAGGTTGAAATTCCCAATTTCAAAATATGTGATGAAAACACATTGTCTACATTTAGTACACATGGTTCTCAAAATTGCCCATACACATCTAAAATGTTTTGTTCTGTGTATGTATTTTATTAGCTCAAGGAGTGTTTTGGAAAACTTTATGTTTTCTGGAATGTTCTAGACACCAGGATATGTGTCATCCACAAATATAAGGATTTGCAATACATTGTGTTTATGGCGTTTCTGACACCAGGATGTGTCATATACCTAAAAATATGACGATTTGTAATACATTGTGTTTCTGGCAGGTTTCTGACACCAGGATACAGGTCATGTACCTAAAATAGAAGGATGTCTAATACATTGTGTTTTGTTTGGCACCATGCACGAGCATTAGGGCCAGAATACTCATACTGTTCGAACAGCTGGAGATTACATAAATGGTATGACGGGCCAGGTTAGGCTTACCTGGAGCACTGGACTAGAAACTTTATTTACAGCCAATGCCCGCTTCGTTACCGTCTAAAGCATCCAGGAACTGACTTAAAATTCTACTTGCCACTTCCGAGAAATCGCCTTGTGTAGGTAGTTCGGCGCGTTTTGCTATTGCGAAATATCAAATTCGTTGGGGATGACAGCTTTCATGGTTCGATTCGTGCTTTCCACGAAGCACTTTTCGTAGATGAAGCGGAAGGTGCGTGCTAGTTGCCTAGGTGCGAAGAACATTAATAGTGCTTGAAGGACGTGAGAAGCGAATGGATCATGAACCAAGGTAGGAAGTTCTGATAGTATGTCCTAATATAGATATGAGAGTTAGTGGAGAGACATCAGTCGGTCAGGCTTTTATACCTCACAGACGTTTACCATCAGTCCAGTCTTGGTAAATAATTCACCCTTGTCTGATGACCTTGGGTGTGCCACGACTCTACAAGACGAAACGTAGGACTTAAGGATGATCAGTGTCAACTCACTGCACACTTCTCGCGCCACCGTGTCTGCAGCGACTGTGAGCAGAGTTTGACAGACATGAGATGCAAAGCGGTCAGTGATTAGCGACAGCCTGCTACAATAGGATAAGCGGTTGTATCAGCTAGGCCTATTTGACGGCTCACCAGCCTGGCAAACTATCAATAGAGACACGACGAACGAACTCGTCCATGGAATACAGCATCCTTTCCAAAACAGGAGAGCAATCTGAATCACATGCTAATTCGCGTTCCTTTCCCTTCATTTCCGATAAAGCTGCTGTGAAGAACGTACGGCACTCTGGAAGGCGCACCTGGTCCAAACATTGCCTATGCGGAAAACACACCTTCATTTGGATCCATTTTCGCCACGATTTCACTATCAGGATGCTCCTCCTGCCATTCTAGAAGCTGATCGTTAACGTTCCGGAAGTACGCTTTTATATCTAGTCAACTGCCAGTGCGCCAAAGGGAGGAGCCTCGGTTGCTGAATTGAAGGCTTAGGGTGAACGGGAGGAACGGCATGGAAATAGCCATATGTGTTTTCGTTGACAGTTTCATACGCTGCCTGTTCAGTCTTTCCTGATTTGTGCCTTTCCCCTCTTTTTCTGTTCTCTCGAGGCATGTTAGCGTGACGAGGGTCCAGAGAGATGTCACGCTCATCATGCCGAATGCCGGGCCTGGTTGTCGCGAGGGGTCACAGTGTCACGTGTGGTCACACGTTCTACGCAAGCAGACCTCGACGACTGCGAGGGCGACGTCATTGTATTATCTGTATACATATATATTCTAAACATTTATAATATCCATGACTCTCCTGGTACTCTTGTTATCCCTCTCCACACTCTATCGTTCTCGCGCTGCAGCCCCACCTATTCTGTCGACGTCCCTCACCTCCCAGCTCGTTCCGTCGAATCCAGCCATATCGTCTGCATTCCTTGTCCCACCTACGTCGGCACTTCTCATCAATGCTTCCAGCCCATTCCCTGCACTCCGCGTCCCTCCCAGATGGTCATTCTCGCTCGGTTTCAGCGGTGGTACCTTTCTCCCACCCCCCGGTAGCTCACAGAAGCTGTCCTTCTCATCCCGGCTGGATAACGGGCGCCCACTACCAGACTGGCTTGTGTTTTCACGGGAGACTATCACATTTGGAGGTGTTACGCCGAAGGAGAACAACCGCATCCAGGTTCTGAAGATCGTAGTCACCGCGTCAGCCAAGTGAGTTATGACCTTCCGTAGTGGAATATTAAATGGTGTTTATGAATTGCAGCTCGAATATAACGACCTCGGACTCTTTCACCCTCATTGTCTCTCCACACGACCTTTCTGTCACGGGCCCCTTGCTGGCACGCAACATTACAGTAAACAATAGCTTCTCTGTTGTATTAGACGACTGGACGGGGGTTCAGGTTGATGGCGCACCCCCTAATAGGTCAACCTTGATCCCAACTGTAGATGGAGAACTTGACCCCGATGGGATATCTTCCTCCGATTCTGCCAACCTGAGCCTCAGCCTTGACGTATCATCGTTTCCCTGGCTTAAATATGACGTCAGTTCTTCTACACTTTCAGGTTCTCCGCCACAATCCTTGGCAGGCACGACATTGCCCATTATACCAGCTTCTGTCAAACTCGGCCTCACACAATCAGGCCAATTTCTCAGCGCCCCCACCAATCTCACCCTTGTCATCGTTCCCTCTTTTTTTTCAGCGTCAAACCTTCCAGTACTCTCAGCACCCTCTGGCACTAAGATTGCTTTTGCGCTCACATCTTTCCTAACGAGCCGTGGGTCGCTTCCTTCGAGCAACCATCGACGAGCCGAGATGAGTCAGAATCTGAGCTCAAATGTGAATGTTAGCGCAACTTGGAATCCGCAAAACGCGACGTGGCTCACCTTCGACAACATTACACTCGTGCTCAGTGGGACCGTCCCCCAGAACGCGCCTCAAAAAATTGAAGTTATGTTTATGGCCCAGGATGAAACGAAAGGAACTGTTAGTCGCACACAGATGCGCATCGATGTAGCTCAAGGGGGCGGAGATGGGATACTGCCAAAAGACACATTGAGGAGGAAAATCAAGTTGGCGATTGGTGTAGTGTTCGGTGTTGCTGCTGCCGTGGTACGTAACCGAGCGAATTCCTAAGCCTTGTCTAACAGTCGTTGATATAAATGCCAGATTCTGCTTGCATACTTCCTCGTCATGTGCCGCCAGTGCTTCATGGCTCGAAAACACGTCGAAGGAGCGTACGTTATCGACCAGTCTGCGCGCGAGCCTCCCGCCCCGTACAGAAGCAGTCTCGAGAAACAAGACTTAACAAGTCCGGAAGTCAGCGCCATTGCCTCCGAGGATCTGGGACCACCCTTAGCACCAGTGAACCCCAGAGTTGGTAACACAATGAACAAAGCGGCATTCTTTGACGCCATGCTTACGCGATTTGGGAGCGATGGTAGCTGGAGGAATCCAAGCCGGGCGAGAAGTACGAGTGGGAGCGGAAGCAGGCCCACTAAAGGGAGTGACCATACTGGCATCGCCTTCTTTGGATCTAGCAAGCGACCCCTAAAGAACCAGATCAGCAGACCAGTGGTCACGCTCAGCAGCACCACGAGTGTCCGAGATGGGTTTGCTGAACGTAGACTCGACAAGAGCGGCAGCCATCCCAATGGGAAGAGAAAGGGTGGGGTAACCACCAATTTCACCATTTTTGGAGATGGAAATCATGCTTGGACTGGAGATAGTGACGAGCATGATGGAGGTACTCCTGGTGGTGCTATTAGAATCTCTCCTGGTAATAGTGATGGTAAGCCGAAAGGAGCACCAGCTCATAGGGATGTTTCGCACGCCATTGGTCGTATGTTTATGTCATCGCCAGGCTCGCACTCGAACACCGACCGCTCTTTACATGGATCCGTAGGAACTGGGAGCCCAGGTAAAAGCGGGAGCGGGAGCGAGGGTGGGCCGAGTTTGGGAACAGGTAACGTGGTATTTTACTCCAGGCATTGAACGATCGCACCTACAGAATTATTTGTGTACAGGGACGCTGTCGGGCACGCAGTCAACGTTTGCGACAGGCGAATCCACACGCCTGACGAATGCAGCGGGAGAGGTGCCATTTCGTAGGCCTGGGTTCGATGGACGTTGGGAGTCACTTGCGGAAAGGAACAAGCGCGAGGCAAGGCGTCCGCTTGCGGAGGGAAGCACTGACCACATTGGTGCAGAACGCAGCATTGGCCGCTCCCTAGCAGACCGCTCGCCAGGATCACTTTTTCCACCACGTGAACTGGTAAAAGGGACGGGCAATCTATGGCCACCATCCTCAGCTCGCATGGCAGCTTCAAAGTCCAATGTACCCCTTAGCTCCAACTCAACCCCCGCTGAGTCGGCCATCTCTATACCATATAAGTCCCCCACCATGGCTACATCCAATACACCGCCCATGTCCAGCATCACTTCTAGATCTGTCCGAGCAAAGAATGCCAGCAATACGAGCAGTCTCAGCCCTGAAGCCAATGGCTTGGCCAAGCTAAGCACACCTCCCCAAACAGGCGTACTGACAAGGACCGTTTCCCGCATCAAGTCAAACAGGAGTATTGGCGTGCCGTGGTCCTACCGCCAAGATTTTTTAGCCCCATGGGCAGCGAGAGCGATAGCCATATAGAAGTCGTGAACAACGCTGTCATCGCGCACGGAGTCAATAATAGCTTCACTGTGTCACCGGTAATAACGGGTGCCACCCAGCGAGCAATCAAGCTAGGAAAGCCACGCCTTGTGCCGTTCACGCATAAAAGGACTGCTGCCGCGAGTGGAGGCCCGAGGCGCGATATAAGTCAGAAGGCGGTACTCCAGGGCACCGAGGACAGTGATCCAGAAGCAGAAATGAGAATGGGGTTTGAGTACGTGAGACAGCTAGGCGATCCGGACTCGAACTACGCGACTTCCCACCCCGCAACTAAGACAATGCCATCGGCGACTGTTTCCTTCGCACCCAACACTGTGGGGACGCCGTCGGCTGAGTGTTATGTTTCAAATCAATCCAATAACTCGATAGCAGGCCGGAGCCGCGTTCTAGCGCCCCTTCTGATTACTTCTCACCGGGGTCGTTATACTCCACCGTCACTGGCGAGCACGCATGACAGTTTTCTGTCACTGGCTGAACGCGAGAGGCATTCGTTGGTCGAATCGTCACTTCCGCGTTTTACTTTCGGTGTAAAGGAGCCATTCAACTTTGGGGTGCCGCTCGACCGAGAACACAAGTATGCGTCAGCGTTGGCCGGTTCAGCATTGGAGGCAGAACAAGCGGACGGACGTCCATTGCCTGAGTGGCTGCGGTTTGACAAGGGTGGGAAGGAGTTTTGGGGGGTGACGCCTAGCGCGGCACATGGCGAGAACGGAGAGTTGCTTGTAACTCGCGTTGTTGTGAAGATTTGGGATGGAGAGAAGGATGAGGTCGTGGGTGGGTGCATCATCGACGTGTTTGGAGAGAGAGCGTAAAGGAGTCGACATATCACTACATTTCCTCAGGCATTGGGATACTCATTGGTCCGTCATCACACATGGTTACGTTTACGTTTGCGCTCCCCATCCGCCCTTATACGACCACACTCATTTGTACCTGTGCTTTTCTCTATCTTCCGACAAGCTAGATTTGTAGCTTTAGCGACTCTTGTTATACCACAACATCATTTCCCAATCGTACCCGATGGCGCATAGTACTCGTTTGTTTGCTAATCCGGTTCACTAATGGGACCAGTCACGCAAAATGTAGACTTGATAATGGTTGGGATAGGCGCACGAACACAGTTGGAGAAACAACATGGAGACCTTGGATCCACAGTCGTATGTTTAGTTCTAGTCATATCGAGACTCTCACCAGCTCACACAACCTTTCCCTCCCAACCCGCAGAAGGGAGTCCTCTGATCGCCACATTGATAGATCGATCTATCACGATTTCCAGACAAGGATGGCGAGCGGGCCCACGTAAAAGTAAATGAAATGTTTCGTTTCTGGTGGACGATCAGCTACCAGCACCGAGCCGATCTTTAGATACTCACCATGCGTAACGTAACTCCCAAAGTTCTTTCCCACAACAACGTGCCACGTGGGACCATACTTTCTGTCAAACTCTTTCTTGATGTTGGCCGCGATATCCTTCTCAACCGAGAACTTTTCCAGGGCAGCAGTTGCGATATCAACCGATTCCTGCTGCATCTCCTCCGCCATATCAACGTTTTTGATGATGGCTTTTGGTGGATTAATACTCGACTGTGCGGTTGACGACGCAGGGTCGCCACCAGAGGGCATGTCTTGCTTGGTATCCGCCATCGCAAAACAGATGGTTAATCTGCTTTAAAAAGGGGATATATTGAGTGAGTACATTTAGGATATCGTTCAAGTTTGTTCGGCGCGACATACGTGGTTGTGGGGCGGGCAAACAATTTTAAACCCAGCTGGTAGCTCCCATTGGAGACGCGCTCTTCATACCCCGTGTTCCCAACGAATATCATCAGTCTATGAGACGCCTTCATCTCATCAGCAATATAGTACCGGCCAATACGTCGTGACGCAATGTTCCCCCGCCCTGACTGAAAGGAGAATCCGGGTTTTGTCGACTCGCTTGGGCACCGGGGACTCATCTCAGTTGGCACTGCCCATCGCCCATCTTTCACTCGCGCTCTTCTTTAACGATGACCGATTGACACGCACCAAGCGTGCTCTTGCTCGGATTCTGCTGCCCATTGAGTTAACCGATCGTCCGGGGGAGTGCAATGTAATGCGTTGGTATAACAGCATCAGCTCCGCGCTACGTTGGAGTCACAGTTGCCGATAGACCTTATGTAGACGATGTCACTTTTCCCCCTTGCGGCTGAGTGTCTCTGACAACGATTCGTTCATAGCCACTGCCACTTTGTTGTTGACTGCATCGTAATCTTGATGCAGGGCTCTAAGCTCTTCTATGTCTGTGCAAAACTTGTCGATCGCTCGCACGTCCATAGCGCTAGCTCTAGAACAGCTCAAAGCTTACTGGTTGACAGTCTACAACTTTATTTTTTGGGAGCGGGCCCACCGAATGATTGATTAAGTAAGACAAGGTCCCATCGACGCGTTTGACAGTCTATGCGCTCCAGCGCTCGGTAACGTTCTAACGGTTGACGGCGTTCATACAGTATCCACGGCCGTCGAGCCGTTAGCCGTTGCAGTTGGGCGCAAGCGTTTGCCCCCAAACACAAGCCAAGGTACCACCAACTTCAGATGTTCACCTTATGGCAACAGTCAATAGGGATTGCAGGTACGCGCTGGCACTGGTATATCAACGAATATGCATGCTTAGCGATTGGGCTTTATGGCGGCAGCGCATGCCATTGGAGGCCAGATGCAATGAATATTTCTTTTAGGAGCCGGTGGTTCAAGTATAAATACAAGGAGGTGGAGCACAGAGGTCCTCCACCTCACAAACTTAGCATAACTCGGCCTTCAGCTACTTATTAGCATGCTCTTCAAAGCCTTTTTCGCGTTCGTTTGTGTGTCCGTTGTCCAGGCTGCAACTCTGCGGCCTAGGGTGACCTGCCCCAATGGCCAAAGCACATCAAATGCTGTGTGCTGCGATTTCTTCGCTCTTCGCGACGATCTTCAGAGTAATCTGTTAGTATGCGTAGATATTTCACGTGGTCTCTGACTGACTGAAAGACAGATTTGACAACCAGTGTGGTGAGGATGCCAGCGAAGTTGTGCGCCTTACCTTCCGTGAGTCTACATCTGACACTAAGCATCACCCTCTTTGACAAATTTCCTATAGACGATGCTATTGCGTTTTCGTCGTCTCTCAAGCAACAAGGCCAGCCGGCCGGCGGCGGCGCTGATGGTTCCATGCTAATCTTTCCCAATGTCGAGCCCAACTTCATCCCGAACATTGGTATCAGTGACAGTGTCGACGCTCTTCTCCCCTTCCTCCAGAAGCACAACACCATCACCGCTGGTGATCTGATCCAGTTTGCTGGTGCCGTCGCCATCTCCAACTGCCCCGGTGCGCCCCGCCTTCAGTTCTTGGCCGGACGTCCCAACGCTACTGCACCTGCTCCCGACGGGCTCCAACCGACACCTGGTGATTCTGTTGACAAGATATTGGCCCGCATGGCCGATGGCGGAGGATTCTCTCCTGACGAGGTCATTGCCTTGCTGGCATCCCACAGCATCGCGCGTGCAGACAAAGTCGACGTTACTATACCCCAGGCTCCCTTTGACACGACACCGTTCACCTTCGATACTCAGTTCTTCCTTGAGGTGCTGCTCAAGGGTGTTGGTTTCCCCGGAACTGCCAACAACTTCGGTATGATGCTTCTCTCAAGTAACATGCCTTGACACTGACGGAGTATATCCCAGGTGAAGTTGAGTCCCCCTCCCAGAGACTAAAGGCGTCAATGTTGGCGAACTACGTTTACAGTCAGACTTCGTCCTCTCCCGTGGTCAGTATTCATGTGGTCAATCAGTACTTGGTGAGCCTGACAAATCTGTTTCCCAGATAATAGGACGTCATGCGCGTGGCAAGGCTTCATCAATCAGCAAGATCAGATGGCAAGTGCTTTCGCGGCTGCTATGGCTAAACTCGCGGTTATTGGCAATGATGCATCCACTCTGATTGACTGCTCCGATGTCGTTCCTAACCCTGTGCCTGGGTCTGGAAAGGCTGCAACGTAGGTATTCGTCTATGTTTCTCAAGGACCGGGCTGATCACATTCCTTGCCGCCAGATACCCTGCCACGAAATCACAAGCTGATATTGAGCAATCCTGTAGCAGTCCGTTCCCGAGCCTTGCTAGCGACCCCGGTGCAGCTGAGACCCCGATCCCGTAAGTTCCATCCATCAGTTTTCTTGTTTACCAGGGGATTAATCCACAAATTTATAGCCATTGTCCTCCCGGGGTCAACGATTGCTGAACGATTAAAATCAATGTGCTATTATCCTATTCACAAAGTGTCATTCTTTGAGGTTCTCATTTTATCGGGTATTCTAGTGATTAATAAATATATCAGTGAATAATGTTCTCGAGAGCTGTGTGATAAGGAGATGTTCTGATTCATTGGCACATACATGAGAATAACCACAGCAACTCGAACTCGGTCCTCCTTAGTTCCACGAAGTCAGATGCAAGTGGGCTTACAATAATGAGATAATCCCGAAATACTTATTTTGCGTTCCAGACGCTTTGTTCGCATCCAAAAGGCAGGATGTCCCTCAAGCTGAGATATACGATTGTGGAGCAGACATGTCTGCACTGAGGGGTTATTTTTTGCAAAGTGGCCGGACTATTGAATAAAGTTTGAAGTTGTCGGGTGGTATGTGATGTTATATAGGGAAGTTAACAGGTGTATGATAGTGCGAAATTCGGGCATGTAGTAGCAGAGGCCACTGGAAGCCTGATGTTACCAAACTCGCCTCGCTATGGGTATCGAAAGTTGACGTTGAACATTACATACTTACTTACATATTTATAAATTGCGCTAATCCATTTCGTTAGACTATCATGGTGGACCGGTGAACTGATGGTTTCCTAGTTTCTAGGCCATATTTATCATGTGTTTTCCTGACTGTCAACTCTTACAAGAGAATTTCCTCTCAAATTCCAGTTTTAGGACAATACTGCAACAGCCAGTTTGCCACCGCGTTTTAGACCAAAAAATCGCCTGCACACTTTTGTATCAAATTTCAAATAATATCAAACTTTCATCCAGAAGTCGCATCGGGGTGTCACCGGTTTTATCCTTGGATGAAATTCGAAATATCTCGTGCGAAAAGTGGCGAGCTGAGCTCAAGCTCACTGCAATATTTCTATAGTGCACCTGCGTCAGGATTTGAGTTAGGCTTGTCGCGGCGGACACAAGGCACAGCGGAGTTCTGCCACAGTCACGTGAGGCCGCACGCGTCGCGTCCTCATCGCTCCCAAGTACTGCTCTGAACTATAGCTCTCCGTTTGACACCACGACATCGTAGAATTCTCGGTCTTAGTCATTTCCGGACAACTACATCTTAGCTGGCGGTGTTGACACGAGGGAAGCACGTGAGATAAAGGGTGATGATCTCTATTCATATGACCAGGATGAGGATTGAGGTGACTGGTGTGGCTCTGGGGTATCTGACTCATGTCTCGGACCACCAAAACCCACCTGTTAGTCACTTCGCACTTGATGGCTTTGAACGCTTTCTGCTCTGTTCCCTTGCCCTAATTCACCAAGCACCTCGACTCATTTTTACCATGCGCTCAGCTATTCCCTTTTTGTGAACCAGGCGACAGGCAAGATGACCCTAACCCAGCCATAGCTATAGTACCGCTGTTTTTCTCTTAACATCTCATTTTTGACAGGCATGCATGCGTGCCTCGAAGCACAGGTCATATCTGTCAAGTGCGTCGCTCTCACCTGCATACTCTACACATCTGAGATCGTTGTCTGTGTAATAGTGTGCGTGTAGGTACGGGCCTTACCCGGTCGCGCACTGTGCGCCGTGCGTGCAGCTTCAACTTTACCGTGTTTGCGCTCATGCAGACAGTCCTGCAATACCTCTGCACCCTTATCCTCGCCTCGCTGCCTCCCGCCCCACCCAGCGCCCTGCACAGCGCACGCCCACGCTCATCATCCTCACCGCCGCGTTCTTCACCGGGGTGTGGCGGACCGTCGACGGCCAGATTCCATTCCAAGACAAGCGACTGCGCAGCTGGGTGCGCTGCCCTAACCCCCCTTCCTTTTCCCAGCTTTTCCCTAATATATCTGACGCATATCCCCGCACAGGTGCACACGCATACCTACACCGTGTGCATGGCGCTCCTCCTCCCCCTGCTCCTCCACCACCTCCCTGCACACTCCGTGCTCTGCCCAACCGTCGATGATCATGTCGATGGTAAGTGCGTTACCCTCAGCATTGTTTAGATAAGCACGAGAAAACCTCAGTCCTTTGTCTTTTATTTGTTTAGCAACGTCTTCATGCCACCTCTTTTGCTTCCCGAAGGTGAGATTGAAATTAGGTCGAAACAATTGATCGTTGCTTGGGGTCTTAGAAGACGTATCTGGCACCCATTAGCCACGCAATATCGGATCCTTAAGCTTTTCCGATGGGCTCCTCAATACCCATGAGGCCATAGAAAGCCGCGCGTACGAAATTCTATTACTCATAGTAAGTGAATTCCTTCTGAAATATAACAATCACACTCACATATAATGTGTTATTACGCTGCTTGGGGTTATCGTGACCCTTGGCGTCATCATCTGCCTCTTCCTCAACTATTGTACCTCCGTCAGATTCTTGATGCCCTTTTGACCTGTGTGAGAGTCACTCTTCAATGGCATAAAATCGCGCCTCGAGCTTGGTAAGATCCTCATCTTGTGCAGCTAGCGTTCCTAATATACACTCGTTTTTATTCTCCAGCGCTCTCATGTCCTGAGTCAGCTTAGTCGGAGTCCTTTGTCTATCATCTGTATCCTGATCTGACGCGACTTCTTGCCTGTCCAACACGGTCCCGCTTCTTGTCTGTGCTCTTTGTGGCACTCTTGCTCGACATGAAGATGAGGGTGTGGTGAAAGCAATGCGTAATGTGAGTGCTACCGAACAGGTATTCGCCTTACTAATTTGGACATGACAACTCTAGAAGTCGGTGTTTGATCGCTGCATGAAAGGTGGCGCTTGAGGGGCCGCAAGTCGAGTAATGATGCCAGTATAGCCTCAGCTATCATAGGGAAAGGATTACTGGGCTATTTCTTGTTTATATGCCTCTGTCTATTAATTTTTCTTGCAATTATTGAGGCCGCAGCTGGCTGCCTAGCCAGGCAATAGCACCGGTGATAGTTTCTTGTATGGAGAGATCTAGCTGAAATCTTGGATGAAATTTGGGTTACATGCCGTTTTTATTTGGACAGAAGGTCAAATAATTTGGGTACTATTTGGATTGCTTTCCGATAATTTTTGGAATTACACCCAGATATCGGCCATCCAAAATTTAGAGTGAAGCGCGGTGTTAATTGCTGACCTCAGAAAATTTACGCCGTTACCAGTGTCTCAGCTGAAGCAGCAGAGAAATCACATGACACCGGGAATGAATTGGACCGACCGTGGGCGCTTGCTAACGCTTTATAAGTATAGCTCACTCCTTACACACCCTCCCTCCGAGAGAAAATATGAGCTCTACTGCACAGCGTTTCACACAACTTGCTTCGGCCGTCACTGGCGGTGCCAGGGCCAAGGTCATCGCCAAGCATGATGACGACGTGGTCATTGTCTCCGCCCTCCGAACTGCTATCACAAAAGTAATGTTGCTCTCTTTAGTATATCACTGTGCTCATCCAGTTTGACTGTAGGCTCGCAAAGGGGGTTTCAAGGATACGTATCCTGAAGAGATGCTGTCTGCCGTCTTGCGAGCCGTCTATACCTCCGTTTCCCTCGACCCAACTTTAATCGAGGACGTTGTGGTCGGCAATGTCCTTCCGCCTGGCGGTGGGGCCTCTGCAGCACGGATGGCATCCCTCCATGCCGGAATACCCAATTCGAGCGCCGTTAATACTGTGAACCGCCAGTGCTCAAGTGGGCTTACGGCAATCAATCAGGTGGCATTGGAGATCTTGTCAGGCCAGATCGACATTGGTATCGGTATGTTCTTTATATTTCCCTGTACGGGCGATGCTATTCTAATATCGATTGCGCTAGGTGCCGGCGTTGAGTCCATGACAGTTGGGTATGGTTCGAGAGCACTTGCACCCACTTCAGAGAAAGTGCTTTCCAACCAAGAAGCGGCGGACTGTCTAATTCCTATGGGCATCACTTCTGAGAACGTGGCTGCTGATTACAAAATATCTCGAGATGTGCAGGACGACTTTGCGGCGAAGAGCTTCCAGAAGGCCGCCAAAGCTCAGGTGCGCTTCATAATCTCCGGCTATATGAATGAAGGGGATGATTGTATCTTTAATAGAAAGCGGGTGCCTTCAAATCGGAAATAATTCCCGTCAAAGCCAAGTGGATTGATCCACAAACTGAAGCGGAGAAGGAGATTATTGTTGATGCAGACGATGGGATTAGGGATGGCGTCACCAAGGAGAGCCTTGCGAAGCTGAAGCCGGCGTTTTCGAAGACAGGCAGCACCCATGCTGGTGAGTCGCAACCTCGTGTGCGCGACGCGTAGCTTGTGCAATGACTCGGATTAATGCCGATGGTTCCTGCTAAACTTCACCTTTCACCCCAGGTAATGCATCCCAAGTCTCAGACGGTGCTGCTGCCGTTCTCCTTGCCCGTCGCGGTGTAGCGAAACGGCTGGGATTACCCATAATCGGCAAGTTTGTAACCGCTGCTGTAGTTGGAGTCCCGCCAAGGATCATGGGGTAAGTGTGCCGTTTTATTTATGCCCTGAATCTCACTGCAGGCGACTATAATACTCATAACCGGTCTGCAGTGTCGGTCCTGCATATGCAATACCCAGAGTCCTCAAGCAAACCGGATTACAACTCTCTGATATTGACTTCTTTGAGATCAATGAGGCCTTCGCAAGCCAGGTCCGTGATTCCCCCCATCCCACTTTCTCTCCCTTGGGCTTCTCCTCCGCCGGTCCTAGTTCTTGCGGTAGATATTTCAAGTTCTTGTATACTTATCATTCATGTTGTAGGCTGTGTTCTCAATCCAACACTTGGGCATTCCTTTTGAGAAGGTGAACCCAAACGGTGGTGCGATCGCCCTCGGGCATCCACTTGGCTGTAGTAAGCATCGTTTCTGTTTCTTGTTACATTGGTATTCCTCAAGCATACGGTAATGGTGGTGTCTATAGCTGGCGCACGCCAAGTAGCGACTGCTCTAGCACATGCCAAGGCATCCGGCGGAAAGGTGTTCGTGACAAGCATGTGTATTGGCAGTGGAATGGCGAGTTTTACCTAGGCTATTATCTTACATCCCGAGCTCACTCATTACTTTTCGCAACAGGGAATGGCAGCGGTGTTTGTAAGCGAACAGTAAGGTGCTGTAGGAGCCATGCTTGCGGATAAGGATTTCGGGCTTGATCCTGGGTATATTATTGACGTGAAACCGTGTTCGTATTCATATCTGGAGAATGCATGTTGGATGATTGTAAGAAGTATCAAATGTCATGTGCGAGTGAGCACATCATGTCCTGTTTCGCATACTTGAAGACCAAGGAGGAGGTTGCGATACAACACAGCTTAAAGCTCGCGGATTCACGGTGAGGTGTATATACAATTCTTCGGATAGTAGTGTCATTGGATGGGGCACATACAAGATTTATCTGTGAGTAAATTTCCTCGGGGTAACCCGGTACGCTGGGTCGTTTACCTTTTACCTACCGCAACTATCCTCAACCAGCCTCCACCAGAGAATTGTTGGCTTGGTGCTCTGCACTTATAATTACTATTAAACCATTAATGGACTGTACGAACCTACTTGCAGTAGTAAACCGGCAAGCATACTTCAGTATAATTGGGAAAATTATCTACATGTTTCTCCCATACGGGTCACCCTCACGTAGGCAGCTAGCAACGTCAGCGTGATCATGGAATAGAGAGAATTATTCTCCCTGCAGTAATAGGCTCAAGACCCAATCCATATGTCCAATTGAAGAGGACGTGGTGTGGACCCCAAATATCAACCTGCGAGGTGAAATACTTTCAATCGGAACTTTCCGCAGGCCGTACCGCCTATATATCGTTACACGGGCGCTAGGTGCCCGTGCACAGGCCACGATTGATGATCGATGATCACCGCACAACCACTACCTTAAGTATGTCGGATTTCCCTCTACAAATCTACTGAAGTGCAGGGATGAGTTGTCCGCAGTGAATTCCAATTCTTAGTCCGACAAGGCCGTCTGGAGTATCAATTTACATTGTATGCATGGGTACAGATTCTCAAGTTGAAATACAGGTCTGGGAACTGTGGTTTCAACAAGGTTGACAGGACACGAGGAAGAGAAACAGAGCGTTGATACGATGGTAATGAATGTTCCACCGAAATAACATTCTCTAAGTAACCAAAACGAGTTACCAGACGCCCGACCAGATTAGATCCATTTGTTAATTGAAGTGCCAGGACGCTATGAAAGGGGGGTAAATCAAGGCCGACGAGCACATGAGACGTAACCCACCAGAGAATACACCATCAGCGTCGGGGGCGAACACTTCGAACAACCCCCGAGAGAGGTCAATGCTGTAGGGGCCATTGCAACCGGGGCACTCGTCCGCGACAACACCAGTAGCCGTCTGACCGGTTTTCGTGTCCGTGATCGTAAGGCTGCGACCGCAATGAATCCCATTCGCGTAAGTGGCCGTCTCTGATCAACTAGATATAAGGATTGCCATGATGTCCAACGTGCAGACGTACGAAGAGCAACAACGTGATCCAGATCACTGTGAACATGTCCACAGGCACCAGCAGCTCCTTCCTGGAGAAAATATGTAGCTCTAATATGGAGAGGGTGAGTCGACAGGTGATGTACGCTGCAGGCGCGACCTACGTTCCCCTGTGGGTCACGCGAGCTGACAAGGCTTGGGAAGCGACGGGGCTGGCAAGAACAGTGTCACCCGCCGTGAGGGCAACCAAAACCATGGTGTAAAGCTGAGCGAGCATTGTGTGTTAAGTGAGAGCTGCTTGAGGTTAAAGCTGGGGGGTCTATGTCGGATCTGCATGCACTTTATAGTCAGTGCATGGTGCTCAAATAATCCTGCAGAGATCAAGAAAGGCCTAATTGGCAGGCTGACTCCATTTCACTTTTGCAAGCCTTGCCAAATGTTCGGTGATCGAGCCTGGGTGGGGATATTAGTCCAGGGTTGAGCCTTCGAGGTTTCATGGGTGCTGGTGCCCAGCAATGACGGAACACCGGTGCATCCTGCCGAGGGTGGATGAGTGCCATGAAGGGGTAGTCATGCTAGCTCTAGCCAGAAGCTGCCAACAAAGCAACACCGTCGTGGTTTTTTTGAAATAGTCACGAAAGAGAGGTGGGCAATATCCAGCATTCGTTGAAGAGTTTCTCGTGGAGAATTCTCAGGACTGGCATGCTCTGAAATGCCCGTTGCTTGACACATCGTGGGGCAGAATGGCCACTAGGTTGCCCTGGCGGTATAGCAAATGTTCGCCACATTTCGGAATATGCGACCTTAGGGCCTCCAAGTGGGGATTGTTCCTGTATTTCTGGGGGAGACAGTGTAGATGGATATTAGTGCTTTGGCTTGGCACAGAACAAAGAAGAAATGTCCCATATTGCTGCCATGTGCTGTTTGGTCAAAGATGTGCGCTAGATGCCGACTATGAGAATGCAGTGATCAAAGGTGCCCAGAGTGATATCATTACCTTGCCCGTTAGTCCTGATACATATCCTTCTTGATTACCATGGCCCAAGTGGGACATGCAACACAACTACGATCCCCAACGGAAATACATAAATCAAGACGGGGGATAATGGAAGGGTCAATAATGGGGAGGACCTCAGTTTTGAGTGCGTCATGCAAATATTACGATTGGTTTGCGCCACAGGACTGTCGGGTGAAAACGATCTTCTAACCAAATCATCAGATCATAGAATACATATACAAGCTTTTGTTCCGACAGCTCACCCTGAACATGAACAACTACGTTGCTCAATGCGTGCAATAAATCCTTATGTATTCTCTGATCATCCAAGTAAATACCTTCATGTTTGTAAGAGGGGGACAGGGATCTGTACCGTAACCATACAGGTGTAGCACATACGGTACCGCGCGCATCTTACGGACGTAATACGGGTCGTTCGGAGAGCCTTGTCTAGTAGGCTCCTACGAAATTTGAGGCCGCTAGTAGTCCCTGCTCTATGCACTGCAGGAGGAGCCGGATCTTCTTTCGCAGCGCCTAATGACGTCAAAAGACCTGAATCTGAGATCGAAGGGTGCATAAATGGAGAGCTTACGGATTTTTTTCATCTATTTGCCCCGTACCCGTACTGGCATCCCGTAGTGATCATGAACATGCTACGTACTGTAGTTCATTTGCCGTACAATAAGCTATGGTGGAGCTGGACATCGGCCATAGCTGGGCATAGAAATATAAAATCCAAGTAAAACAGAAAATCGAGTCAGCTGCGCGAAACAGTCTCCAGGATCAGACTCGGCTGACACCGAGCGCGTGTTTGTTCAGGCACGGGTGTGGGGCACGGATC
This sequence comes from Gautieria morchelliformis, assembly GCA_015179125.1. Classification (NCBI taxonomy): domain Eukaryota; kingdom Fungi; phylum Basidiomycota; class Agaricomycetes; order Gomphales; family Gomphaceae; genus Gautieria; species Gautieria morchelliformis. Next base: position 69,099 of record WHVA01000213.1, on the reverse strand, counting down.
TCTCCGGTTCTCTCAGACCAGTGACCAGTCGATTGTTACGACTCGGCTAGATACCGATAGGGATCTCCCGCGCTTGTTGGCTCGGAGCTCGGAGGTGCGTTGTCAACAGCAGCCCCCGGGAGCACTGTGGTGAATGTTCACACTAGTGCCAGCATCATCAAAGTCAAGTAGCAAAAAAGGTTCAGTGGTTGGCTAGGTTAGGGTTATGTTAAAGTTGGCTTAGTTAGTCATGGATGGCTTGAATCCCACCTGGTGCTTGTCAGGGAAAGCCCCCTTTTCCAGTGCCAACACCGCCCCAAACTCTGCTGCCATTTCCGCTTCTGCTTCCAAACACACTTCTGCCAATTCGGCTCACTTCTCCACTCCACTCCTGCACTTCCACCTCAGAACTGCACTACTGCTTTCGGAACATGGAGAAAGAAGGACAAAAAAGCTAGAAAAGAAATTTGCCTCAGAGGCGCGGATGAACAACTAGTCTACATCAATCAGACAATGTCTGCATTTGCAGTATGGGCCAGTTTACAAGCAATATTCGAATCTAAGGGAGCCATGGGAATTGTAAATCTCTGAAGAGATTTCTTCCGGACACTTGCTGAAGATGGCATGAACATGGAGGAGCATGTACACAAGCTCCGCAGGATTCAACAGGAACTGAATGCGTGGGGACATTACATCAGTGACAGCGAGCGAGTTCTTGAACACGTTACTGACGTCATTACCAGAGTCTTGGTCGGTGTTTATTACGGCAGTAAACGCCAGTGGAGCCGGAACGACGGCTGATATATTAATAGCTTGGGTCCTTGATGAGGACCGAGCACGGAAAGCCGGATCAGCACGACAGATGGCGCTTAAGGCGTAACAAGGTCACAGGCCCAGGAAAGATGACTCAGGAGCAACGAAGGGCAAGTGTTGAAATTGGGGCAAGAAGGGTCATTACGTGAAGGACTGCTGGGCGAAAGGTGGTGGCAAGGAAGGTCAAGCACCGAAGTGGTTCAAATCAGGGAACAAAGAGACAGTTAAACAAGCGGAAGAAAAGGAATTCGCGTTTGTATCTAAGGAGGTAGCATACAGCGCTATATCTGCATCCGACTGGCTAGCTGATTCAGCAGCAACAACACACATAGCTCGAAGCCGAAATGATTTTGCTAGCTATGCTGAGGAGCCGTCGGAAATTGAAGGAATTTCACCTGGAGCAGTACTACATACACAAGGCCGAGGCACTATATACATGGAATTCAAAGTTGGCACTAAGATGAACATGATCGAGCTACGTGATGTCAAGCATGCACCGGATGCACCGAACAACCTTATCAGTGTAGGGCGTCTAACTGATAAGGGCAACACGGCCACATTTACAGGCACTGGTGTCGAATTCAAATCATGGTCCGGAGTTATTTTTGCACAGGGACAGAAGCGCGGGTGGCTGTTCTGTATGAAGGCATGGGTCACTCGATCAGTCGAGGCACGGGATTTTGCCGCAGCGGCAAAGGGACGGTCATGGGACAAATGGCACAGGATACTTGGGCACGTCAACATAAGCTCTATAAAAATGTTGAAATCTAATGAGCTAGTTACTGGACTTGAAATCGATGAGTCAAAAGAGCTGAGTCAGTGCAAGGCTTGCATACAAGGCAAATGGCATGTGGAGCCATTCCCCAAAAGAGCCGAAGACACTGTTGATCAGGTTGGTGACCTAACAGTATCCGATGTATGGGGGCCTGCCCAGACTGAGGGACCATCACATGAAAAGTACTTTCATTCTTTCATGGACATCAAATCCAGGTACATGGTCATTTATTTTGGGAGCGCCAAAGATGAAGTGCTCAGGCACTTCGAAACATACAAAGCATTTCTCAAGACCCAAACAGGTCAGAAACTGAAGAGGTTTCACTCAGACAACGGTGGGGAATATGTCAATAAAAATTTCAAAGAATTTTGTGCAAAACATGGCATTATTATGGAGACCACAGCTCCATACTCCCCAGCCCAGAATGGAATTGCAGAATGACTCAACCAGACCTTACTTGAGCACGCACATGCGATGATATTCGCCAAGAACCTGCCAAAAATACTTTGGCCTGAGGCCGTGGCTTACGCGTGTTACATCAAGAACTGATCACCCACGTGAGCGCTTGGAGATGACGCAACGCCGTTCCAGGCACTATTCAGCAAGAAGCCAAACATAGCACGTCTAGAGGAATTTGGGACGAACTGCTGGGTCATGGTTCCAGATCAACGCCGAGCTAAACTTGATCCAAAAACAGAAGAACACATATTTGTTGGAGTAGCTGAACATGCAAAAGCCTGGAAGTATTACAATAAAGCTTCAAAGCATGTTCAAATCTCAAGAAACATTACATTTGACGAAAACGACAATAAATGCTATCCTATCCCGGATAACGACAATGACGACACCACTGATACGGCACCGCTCGAGGGGAGCACTCACCACGTGAGCATGTGCCGGACCCGATCCCATCTACCCTGCAGATGTCATCACCCCAGACGACGCCCGTTCCTGATCCACCTGAACAAGCGCCAGCTCCACAGATTCGACGGAGTGCGCGCATCACTCAAAGGCCGGATTACCGGAAGGTGAATGATTCAGGACGCACCGAGCAGGCTTACATAATGAGAGAAATCGTTACTGAACCCGAGAATTACAGAGCGGCGGTATTACGTGAGGATGCGCCGATCTGGGAGAAAGCGATGGAAATTGAAATGGATCAACATAAGACGCTAGGAACATGGGAATTAACAGAACTACCACCCGGATGAGTAGTTATCGGTTGCTGATGGGTATACACTGTCAAAACACAACCGGATGGACAATTTGATAAAGCTAAAGCGAGGGTCATGGCTCAAGGATTCACACAGAGGCCAGGGATGGATTACTACGAAATAACTTCACCCGTGGTCAAGTTCGATTCACTACGTGTTCTATTAGCCATCGCAAACACACTCGATTGGGAAATCAAAATGATGGATGTCAAAGGCGCCTATCTCAATTCGACTATAGATGAAGAGATCTACATGCGTCAGCCCGACAGCTTTGATGACGGGTCTGGATGTGCTCTAAGAATATACAGAACTCTCTACAGACTCAAGCAATCGGGGCGAGCTTGGCACCAACACTTACGCAGATTACTACTCGATCTTGGCTTCCACCAAAGCACAGCCGATGAATGCGTCTACATCAGACAAGATAAGGACTCAATAGAAGTCATATCAGTATACGTAGATGACTTCGGATTATTTGCTGATTCCAAAGGAGGGATGGTTAAGCTCAAGGGGGAGCTTAAAAGCGCTCTTGACCAGAGCCACCAACCACCAGCAAAATTCCCACGCTCCACCCAGGCTTCAACATGAAAAATCTCCAACAGCCCTTCACTGAGCGCAGTGAAGGCCCACGCTCAGGACCCAGTGATCACCATCCACATCCTGCACGCGAAAACCCAGGCTCAATGGCAGGCAACCCCAGCAAAAGGACCCCACCACCGAGGCCGGCCCCAACCAGCGCAGATGGTCAAAGTCTTCGATCTGCCTCACAAAATGCAAACAAAAACGACAACGAAGGCCCGCCCAAAGATCCGCCGCTCAGCCCAGAAGAGGCGCACCAATATCTGTTATCCAAGCGCCTCGTCCCAGAACAGCAGCTGTTATCATTCCACAACCTTGCCACGGCATTGCTGCACCTAGCAGAAGCCCAGTCATCAATCCCCAGGCGACGGAGGAGGGCATAAGAGCGATCGCGACACTAATTGCAGATCTCGCAGAGCGCACGACCATCTCGGAAGTGGCGACCATCATTAGGGAAAGGTTATCGGGCACCAACGACATGCTGGCGCCAACAATTCAGAAGATGGAGAAGGCGGCACAGGCACTCGACAACTCGACAACTCCACCAATAGACTAGCGGGAACGGTGGAGGAACTCAGGCAGGAAAGTGATGGTACAGCACAAAGAATAATAGAGGCGGTGAACGAGCAAATCGCCACAACGACACCCAACAGCACCGAAAAGCCTCCAGACAGCACAGCCACTACACGATACCCATCATACGCGGCAGCGTTAGCGGTGTGCGCCACCAAGCCAATCAGTCTCCAGTCCAGCATGCTAGCAAAGTGCGACCTTCGGGCTCGGCAAATACTAATCGACAAAGCACCGGACGCCCGGGAACACCAAACTTACCGATTTTCCAAGCCAGACATACTTGAACAAGTGAATCAGGCAATAGCCGAAATGGAGTGGAGCGACGAGCAAGAGAGACCGAGGGTGGTAGGTGTACAGAGGCTCCCCAGCAGCGGGTACTTTTTGGAATTCAACACAGAAGAGGCGGCAGAGCTCTTCCAAGAGCAGCAGCGTGCTGAGAGGCTACTAACACTATTTGACCAGACATCGATGATCAAACCCACCTCATACACCATTATAGCTGAGTTCGTCCTGGTCAGGTTCGAGCCCAGCTCCCAAAGCAATCTGGCCGACGTGGAAAACTCCAACACATTAGAAAAAGGCGACATCTTGGCAGCACGGTGGATCAAGCCAATAGAGCGCCGGTCAGACCGACAGACCACGGCGCACCTCATCATCCAGCTACACAACCGCACAGCAGCCAACACCCTCATCAGGCTTGGAATCCTAATTGCAGGCACCAGGACCACGGCGAGGAAGCTAACCCAGGAGGCCAAGCGCTGCCTCAAATGCCAGAGATTAGGAGCGGCCCACATGGCTGCGCAGTGCCCACAACCGAATGACACATGCGGCACATGCGGGGAAGAGGGACACAGAACATCAGCCTGCGTTGTAGCTGACCCCACCAAATACAGGTGTGTAAATTGCGACAGAACAGGCCACACCGCGTGGGATCGCGAGTGCCCAGCCTTTAAGGAGCGCAGCAGCAAAGTCCAGCAAAGGAACCCGGAGACCAGCATGTGCTACTTCCCCTCCAGCAGAGACCCACAGACTTGGGAAACGGTCAACACGCCACAAGAGGCCACCCCTCCCCCACCGGCCCCAACACAATGACCCCGCTACTGCATCGGCACAAATGCCAACCCATATCGCCAGGAAGGAGATTTCTACCGGCCGACCCAACCAAATCAACCCAGGCAACCCAACTCGACTCAACCCAGACATCAGCCAACGTCCCACCATGCACGAGGTCGCTCAATCTCGCGCCACTCAACTGCCCAAGGGGGTCGGGGAGGGCGCACTCCCTGAACACGCCAACTGTCACTCGGCGACCTAGCATTCAGAACAAGATCTAACGAAAGGGCATCACATCCTAATGGCCAGTCTCATGAGTAGTACAACAGAAGAACAGATCTCGACACTGAGAATATGGCAGCAGAACCTCAACAAATCCGGTGTTGCGCAACAAGACCTAATCAATTCTATAGACCCCAATGTTTACGACATCATTATATTACAAGAACCGTACTTTGACTTTCTAGGCAATACACGAATCAACCATTGATGGTACTCTATGACACCAACAGGACATCGGGACGACCCCAAGAAATCCTGAGCCGCAGTCTTTGTCAACAGAAGAATACGCTCAAATGCATGGCAACAAGTTGATGTGGTATCACAGGACGTGGTAGCTATGATAATACAAACTAATATGGGCCCGATCACACTATTTAACATATATAATGATGGTAATCATTCTCACACTCTACAGAAGATCCATGACACCATATATAACGATGGGCAGAATGCGAAAGCCATAGATGTATCAAACATGCTGTGGATGGGAGACTTCAACAGACATCACCCACTATGGGATGAAGAATGCAATGCACACTTGTTTACTGCTGCTAACCTGGACGCAGTGCAGACGCTGTTAGAAATACTAGCCCAGTATGACATGCTAATGGCCCTTCCGAAGGACATCCCCACCCTCTGCGCCTCCAACACCAAAAATCTCACTCGACCCGACAACGTGTTCAGCACCACAGCACTCCACGATCTTTTCATTCAATGCGCAGTATACCCGGACCTGCAACCCCCTTGTACAGACCACTATCCCATCTCAAGCACCTTAGATGTGTCAATGCCCAAAGCGGTAGAGCCGGCAAGATGAAATTGGCGTCAGGTGGACTGGCCGGAATTTCGCAAGTGTCTACAAGGACATATGGACTTGCTCCCCCCTCCCACGGAAATCGACAGCGAGGAGGAGTTTAGGGACAGGCTAACACAACTCACAACCGCCGTCAACACAACAGTCGAGGCGTTAGTACCCTACTCCAGGCCTTCGCCGTACTCCAAGCGATGGTGGACGAAGGAGTTAGACCAGGCCCAATCCAGGATGAGGACAGCAGCGCGGCACGCGAACAGAGCCCGCAACGACCCTCTGCACCCGAGCCATCAGGAATACCGCAGCCTACGAAACACTTACACAGACCTCATATGAGAGACCAAGCAAGAGTTCTGGATAGAATGGCTCGAGAACGCAGACGAAAAAACCATCTGGACAGCGAGTAGATTAGTGTCAGGCCCATCGACAGATGGGGGTCGCACAAGAGTCCCTCCACTCAGGGCCGCAACAGAAACGGGTAGAGAGGTAAAGGTCACAGACAATGAGGAGAAGAGCAAAATGCTTTTCAAAGTGTTTTTCCTGTCACAAGGAGCACGTCCACAGGGCGGTGCGCCAGATCAATATCCCGCACCAGTTTTCGAGTATGAACCAATCACGGACAGTCAGATCCTCCGGGTCATTGAGAAAATAAGCCCCTACAAGGCTGCAGGCCCCTCAGGCCTATCCAACTCCGTCCTAACGCACTGCGCAGACCTGATTACACCTCATTTAGGATGTATATACCAGGCGACATTCCGACTCAACATATACCCCCAGCAGTGGTGGACCACCACAATCGCGGCGCTAAGGAAACCAGGGAAGCCGGACTACACAGGCGCCAAAGCCTACAGACCGATCACCCTAATGGAAGCGTTAGCGAAGCCCCATCTGGATGCGTCGCAGAAACACTCTCATATCATGCCGAATCCCTTCGACTCCTACCCGACACCAACTTCGGGGGACGTGCAGGGAGGAGCACCACGGATGCATTACACCTAACCATAGATTTCATCAAGCAACAGTGGAGGAAGGGGAAGGTAGTGTCAGCGCTGTTCTTGGACGTCAAGGGAGCGTTCCCCAGCGTCGCAGTGGACAGGCTAATTCACAACATGCGGATGAAAGGAATCCCACCTCAATATACTGATTGGGTCAGGAACAGGCTCCAGGGACGACAAACCCGCATCCAGTTCGACGATTTCATCTCGGAACTACTCGATATAGATAATGGGTGCGATCAAGGAGACCCAATATCAGTCATCCTCTATCATTTCTATAACGCAGGTCTCATCGAAGTCACAAAGAGCGAACACGATGAACTGGCGCCGGCATTCATCGACGACGTAACGTTTCTGGCAGCAGGACCCACCTTTACACACATGCACACGAAGCTCACGCACATGATGAACAGGATAGGAGGAGCAAATGAATGGTCCCTAACCCACAACTCGCAGTTCGAACTGGACAAGATGCAGGTGATGGATTTCACTAGAAAGCGCGAAAAAGACCCAGCATGGGCAAAGGGAACAAGGCCGATACGGAGGTATCCGCTCGACTTGAATGGCACAATCATCCACCCCACTACCTCCCACAAGTTGTTGGGTGTTATACTTGATCAAGAGCTGCGATTCAAAGAACAAGCCGTCCTTGCAGCCACCAAGGGCACAGACTGGGTCATGCAGTTCCGGCGGCTCTCCAAACCAACGAAAGGCATGTCTTACCGGAACATGAGACATTTATCCCTCAGCATCGCTGTACCCAAGATGCTGTACGCGGCGGATGTGTGGTATACGCCGGTCAGAAAAGAGGAAGGAGACCTAAAGACCAGCGGTTCAGCAGGAGTTGCAAACAAACTAGCCTGGGTCCAAAGATCAGCTGCGCTTCACATAACAGGAGCACTTCGCTCCACTGCCACTGATCTCCTTGATGCACACGCTGACTTACTCCCCATCAGGCTCAGGCTTGACAGGTACACGCACAACGCAACATTGCGCTTAGCAACACTCCCTCCCGACCACCCACTACACAGCCGATTGAGGAGAGCTGCCAGATTTGTCAAGAGGCACAGAGTGCCCCTCCACGAACTGCTTCATGCACACAAAATACGGCCTGGCACAATTGAAACAGTCCAGCCAACTCAGCATGAACCTTCATGGCGCCCGCCCATACGCACAACAGTAGCGCAGAATGAGAAGGAGGCCATAGAATATGACAAGGCTAGGAACAGCATAATACAAGTATACTCAGACGGGTCGAGCCATGAGGGGGGCGTAGGTGCGGCCACAGTTTTATATGTCAATGGAACATGACGCAGAGCCCAGCAATGTTACCTCGGGACCGACGCACATCATACTGTGTATGAGGCCGAGCTGGTAGGGTTAATACTTGCCGCAGCAATGATACAGGGTGTAGGTTTCATAGAGGGAGCCTCAATAGCGACCGACAACCAGGCGGCAATCAAAGCGCTCACCAGCTTCAAGAGTGGCCTGAGCCATCACCTAACAGATTACTTCCTTCAGCAGATGTCAGTCATAGCGGAAAACCATCGAAACACACCGCTCGAGGTGTACTGGGTCCCTGGGCCACAAGGGAATCGAAGGGAATGAAGCAGCTGACAAACTGGCAAAACAGGCCGCAGAGGGGTGCTCCAGCCCTTGTCAGTCCCTCCCCACGCTACTACAGTCGCCTCTCCCGATCAGCAAATCGGCACTCAACGCGGAGCACAACAAAGCATTAAAGGAGGAAGTGCAGCGCATGTTCGTCGCCTCCCCGAGATACCACAGGTTCCACATGGTCGACCCCAAGGCACCGTCTGCGGACTACCGCAAGATCGCCGTGGAGCTCCCATGCCGACAGTCTACCATACTGATACAGCTGAGAACAGGACACGCGAGGCTACAGCGGCACCTATACAACATGGGACACGTAAGCACCCCATTATGCCCATGCTGCAACCGAAAGGAGGAAACGGTCCGGCACTTTCTCCTCTCATGCACCGCACATGCAAGGCACCGCCAACCCATGCTCATAGCGCTGAGACACGACGCACTAGACATCTCTAAGCTCCTCTCTGACCCAGAATGCATCGAATACACACTCGACTACGTCAACGCAACAAGACGATTCCACCCCATCCCAAGCAATTGATCTGGCTGAGGCGTTTCATTGAGGAGCTAGGAATAGATCAGAGTCAGCCTACATCACTTCGATCAGACAACCTAGGTGCCATCACACTATCGCATGACACAACGTACCACGTGCATACTAAACATATCAACGTTGCATATCACTTCATCCGAGAGAAAGTGGCCTCTCACAAGGCAACACTTACATACGTACCAACGAAGGAGAATGTAGCGGATATATTTACGAAGGGACTGGATTTACATCAACATAGGTATTTACTAGGGAAATTAGGATTTAGTAGGAGGGCCTTCTCGCTGAGGGGGAGTGTTAGTAATTGGGACGATGACACGGCCAAGGAAGAACCGGCACGCACATAGCCGGGAGTTCGAGAACGCTCTTGACTCCAGGATGCTGGTACACCGGCACGGCATCGGCACAGCATCAGCTCGAAGGGTTAGTAATATAGGAGCATCGTATTTAGTATATAAGGACAGACAATCTCAAGTAGATTGTAGAATAACAGTTTTATTATAACTCCTTCGTTCTACACTGATGTCTCGGTTTTGGGGCTGAGGTGGAGGTGGGGGTGAGTCGGGTGCTCTGGGTGTACTTGGACCCAGACCAGGGCCAAGCTCCAGAATGGCTTCAGAAGGGGGTTCCCCTGACATCACCCCCTCTCTAGGGTGGTGCATCCTCAAAGCATGGGACATGATGGATTGGAAGGCTGCTGCCCTAATCTTCTGAGGTGCTCCAGGGTGACTTCAGTAAAATTCCCGTACTTTGCTGGAGCATGGACATCATCCTTAGGGACCCACGGGTTCTCCTCATACCTCTATCCTTCCCACTTGATCAAGAACTGGAGGTGGTCCCATAGGAGGCAGCTGTCGAGGACCTTGTTGACTACATAGTGCTGCTCTTCATCGATTTCTGGAGGCAGTGGGGGCCTTGACCTTCGGCCTGGGATCAGGTCGTTGGGTGCTGGGAGGAGGTTGACTAATATCCACAGAGTTCCAGTATAACAACCACATCCACTCCGCGATGCAAGAGACCCCATTCATGCTTGACATGGGCTGACACCCTCGGATGGGCTTCAAGCCCAACCAACTGAACTCTCAGATGGAATCTGTGAACAAATTCTGAGACCAGATGGAAGCCTCACTCACCCAAGTGCAATCAGCACTGGTCAAAGCAAAAGACAACATGGCTTGGTATTACAACCAACGCCAAGTCCCTGCCCCAAGTACAATGTTGGTGATTGTGTCTTCCTTGATGCAAGTGATATCCAGACCACCCGACCCTTGGCAAAGCTCTCCCACTGGTATTTTGGACCTTTCACAGTCATCCGAAGAGCTGGGAGGAATGCATACCATCTCCACCTCCATGCATTGATGGCTTGGCTTCACCCAGTGTTCAACATATCCATCTCCCAGCATGTCTGGCCACTCACGTAGCATGGTGTTGAGACAGGATTCAGCATTGGAGGCACTCTATACTCACCAGTGACCCCACCCCTGGAACACACAAAGACCCCAAACATCAATGCTGTAAGGGAAGCTCCCAGAGACAGCAGATTATCATGCAATCTGGAAGAGAGGGATCCAAAGTGAATACAAGACTAGCTATATAACATGGGTCATACCTGGCAGAGAGGGATCTAAAGAGGAAAAGCTGAGGATCCCCTCTGCCAGCAAACTACCTATATACCTCGCAACATCTGGGCACCCCTGACCACAGCCAGAGACTCCCACTTCCCAACTGCCATCAACCCTGACACTGACACCTCCAGTGATTGCTTACCATGTACTGACCCTGATGCCATTCTGGAGTGGGTACCGAAGGTGAAGGTTTGGGAACTTGGCCTCGGGACTGAGACAGTTGCAAGGACAGCTCAGTGGTTTGGGATGTGCTTGGACAATGACCAGGACTGGGTATGGAAATGGTCTTGGAAGGGGGTTCCCCTGACAGATGCCCCTTACTTCAAGGCAGTCAGCTCACTCATGTATGCTGCACTTGGTACCTGGATATTGCATTCATGGTCCAGCACTTTAGTCAATTATGTAACCAATTCATATGGCCCAGAACATTGGACCACAACTAAGCATGTGCTTCATTATCTCAAAGGCATGGAAGATGATGGGATTATTTTTAGGTGAGAAGCAGGTGGACACTGACTATGCAAATTGTGCTGATGGTGTATTTATTTGAGGATATATTGCAATGCTTGGAGAAGGGTCCATTGCATAGAGCTAAAAAAAGCAAAGGATGGTCTCACTCTCAACAACTGAAGCTAAGTATATTGCACTTATTGAAGGTGCTAAGGAGTGAATCTGGCTTAGGTGCACCATCCAAGAACTCAGCATTAACCAGACTGGCCCTAGACCTATACAATGCTATAATCTCAGTGCCATTACACTTTCACATGATGCCACTTATCACATGAGGACAAAACATATCAATGTCACTTACCATTTTATCCACAAGAAAGTGGCCTCTAACAAGGCATCACTTACTTACATCAGGTTGAAGGAAAACCAGGCAGATTTGATGACAAAGGGACTGGAAATGAGTCAGCACAGGTACCTGAGAGGGAAATTAGGTTTTACTGAAGTGTGGGGGGGTGTTGAATGATACATTGGGGTTATCGGTGATAAGCTAGAACGCAGGGTTGAGGGGAGGTCCGGCAGAGGGTCTTTCCATGTCAGTAGCCTCGGGCATATGCCCGAGGCCGTATATAATGCAAAGTCTTAGTTAGTGGCACCTCAGTGAACTGTCCTGTTTGCTGAGGTGCATACTCCATTCTATCCACATCTAGATACAGAAGTGCTTACTACATTACAGCTTCTAGTATCTAGGTACAGTACTAATATATACTGAGTGAACTGTCCTGTTCACTGAGCTTCTAGTATCTAGTATCTAGCTACTGCGCATAACCACTACATGATAGAGGTGGCACTTTGGTGTGCCAATGTACATGTATGAGACACAAAGGCAAGGAGTAGACAAGGGTGAGAATGGACAAGGCACATAGCAAAGTACAAGACACTCCTTGTACTTTGCAAAACAAGTACTTTCATATAATTAGAATATTCTATGTATTTAAGACAGTGACTCATGTCGCTGTCAGTGTTGGAGTATGGCGAGCGCTAGAAGCTACTAGTACATTAGTAAGCTTGGTCACAAGGATATTTAAGCCGAGTCACCATAGTTAGATTCCTTACCCGCTTGACAGAGCTCAGACAAACACGATTGTTAAACTCTCGAGGTCCGCACCGAAAACTTAACAGTCAGGATTCTAATGAACTACAATCTACTTCAACCTATAGGGAATAGACTTGATCACGAGAGTAGATATATACATGGATGCAGAACCGCAGAGCGTTTTGTGCCACAGTAAGGTCAGGAGCGTGCTCCTCATGCCCGGTGAAAAGCGGTTGTGCTGGCATCTGTCAAGATCGGGAAAAATCTGCTCCCTCAAAAAAAGTCCGGCCAGAGCAGATAAGTGAGACAATAGCAGCTGAGAGCAGAGTGCGAGCGCCGGGAATGTACCATTTCGAGTAGCTCAATCTGCCGTAGTCTGCATAAATCAGTTAGAATAGGCTTTTGAAAAAAGCAGACCAGAGCATATTTAGAAATTTTACTGAAAGCAGATTAGAGCACATTAGAAAATATATCTATTACTAGCAACTGGCTACAAAACAGATTCTAGCAGTGTCTGTCCGCCGCTCGTCATCAAATACGACAAACCGCCGTAATCACCGAAAAACGTGCAGTCTACGCAAGGGCTGTTAACGGTGCACGCCTCTGATTAAGGCTGACCACTCACCATAGCCAGACAGAACGCAGCTGCGATACGGCACAGAGCTGTTACCTGAATGGTCGCATCTTTGATCTTTCTGCACTGATCACAAGCTGAACCATAGTGATAACTACGACATGGTCAAGCTAATTATGTCGAGGAAAAATGCTCACCCCTCGACGTTCGCCGATGCTTGACTTTGTCCCCACGGTATGTCTGGGAGGAGTCACCATCAGTGGCGTGGTATCGGTGGGCTGTATGCATATGGGAAGTGCCCGATCACCCTGTGGCCCCAGACGTGTGTCCATATCCAAACCTGACCTGTGCATGGGTGCGGGTGCAGGCGGGCATGTCAACGCCACAACTGGCTACCAGCTCGTTGCGCGCACATTGGGATATCGGGAAGCCAACTCAAAAAGGTCTTTAACATCTTCCATTTAACAATGGAAGATATTAAAGAAGTTTTTGAGTTGGCTGAGTCAGCCTGGCAAGCGAAGAAACAAGGCCACTGTTGGGAAGATCGCACGGCGCAGTGGGCGCGATGGGCGGGCTGCATCCTCGGCTGCAGCTGTGCAGGTGCGCTGCTGGGTGACGGTGCACGGAGGGAGGACGGCGATCGATGTGAACGTGTGTGGGGAGCGCTGGACTGGGCTCTCAGCTGGATGGATATCTTGTAGGCAGCTCTAATGGGGGGATACGGAGGAGGGTGGTGGGCGAGACCATGGTTGAACGTTGATGGGGGGATGGAAGAAGCGGGGGATGTGGCGAGAGGAGAGAAGGAAAGAGCCCTTGCCTTGCATATATGTGATTTCCTTTCTGTTGGGGTACCGGTACTTGTCGTGATCAATTGCTTGGGGTTTTTCTGGTGCTGAACATTTTTTTCGTTGATATGTATAGTTGCTGCGCTGACTACAAGCTGAGCAAAGTCCGGGCACAGCAAAAGCTAGCAAAAGCAAAGTAGATTTTACAAAATTTTACAAATGTTAGTCCCCAAGTCACAGTCCCAGTCATTTCAAGTAGCCGGATTTCAGTTTTTCGAGTGGGTTTACCAAATACGCAGATTTGAGAGCAGATACTGCTCGATTAGCGCAGTTTGCAGATTTTGCGTCCGACAGCGTCCGATCCTAGCACAACCTCTTTTCACCGGGCCTCATGGCCTGAGTACTTACTTGTACTGATATGTAACGTTGTGGGCCTTAGGCCCACAGTCAACCATATTACTTATCTGCACTCCGGCATCCGGAGCTATTCTTTCCCGCATCCGACACTATGCAAATATTGATCCGCGTCCTCGCCCACAACTCCTCCCTCGAGACCCCACTTCGCCTCATAGTGGGGTCTGGGAAGCCCTGCACAGTCGCCCGCGCGCGTGCCTTGATGCATACTAGCTGCTGATCTACTACGGGCGCTAAGCTCGGGCTACTCACTACGCTCATCACTGAGAACTGAGGTCGCACCCTTGACGCATACCCTCCGTGTTTGTCACGTTCAAAAAGATCGAGGGCCCTCGCAGGGCGGCCAGAATTTGCATGTCCATTCTCGCAACCCAATCTGGGCATGTCTTGTCGTTGCCACCCTTGATATAGCGGATCTTGATTGGGGACGAGTAATGAAATGATCCTTTACGGGAGGGGTGAACAAGCGGATGATGTTGTCCCTAAGTCAGAGCTTAACTTACGGCGCGGTAATTTCTCAAGGATTGGGTAATAGACCTGGGTGGGACCTGTAACCGGATGAAATGTTGCGAACGGTTTGAATGAGGCCATTCAGCCGCTCTGGGATTGTTGTGCTTCTTGTACTTAATCACCGCCTTATTCCTTGCAGGTAGCCCTCCTTGTTGGACTTGTCAACACTCAGAACGTAGGTATCTTCATTCCCGGATTTTTGCGCCGTCTTATTCTCGTGTCTGCCTCACCATCTCTGCAGCAGAATTTCCTTCAAACCCATCCTCGGGACCAATAGATGATATCTTCTCTACATCCCACCTTCCTGGTGTCCGTTCTTACTATCCTCATTCCTGTGATTCTTCTCATCGTCAGAGAGGGTCACAGGATTGTTACATTCAGCAAACTCCGACCTGATCATGATTCGTTACTAGAAATTCCTAATATGCAACCTGCTTATCACTTTCTGTGTCGGTGTTTCTGCCTTGAAATCGTACTTATAATCATTTAGAAGCTCAGTTAATCCGCTTCCCCTGATTGCATCGAGTTTAGCAACTGCAGGCCCTTTCTACGTTGGTGAGTAATTCTGCTTTCTTATTCCTCAAGCGTCCACGTTGATGCTTACTCTCAGATGGCGTAAGTCTGCTAACATATCACGAGTTAGCTAACTTGTTTGCTCAGCAAATTAACGTCACCCTGCCGGCTGCTATTCACGGGTTCCTCGAGCTGGGTCTTTTTAAGCCACTCCCCCCGTTCAGTCTGAGATCAAGGTTCTCACGTTGACCAGATGGTGTGAATTTGCCAGCATCTTTTCACCATTTTTGTCTACTTGAAAACCTCCCGCTAATAGTGTACCCCTCAACCAGAGCAGCAACCCCGTGCTGCGGGCACTCGACCGCGAACATTCAATTTTTCCACGCCGCGTTCCATGTATTATGACTAACAATTACATAGATCGGGCACCCCAATCATGTCCTTGTGATGACCCTGAATCAAGAATCGGTATGAGTTAATATAAATCGTAAAACGGCTCACCGTAACATGGCCTCCACGTTGCATCGGTTTATGTGGTACAGGGGGAATGCTGTTGATCTGTGGAAATCACCGAAGATAATCCCAAGCAATCGTGGTGCATGACTACAGATCAAACAGTGTAATTTACACTGAGAGAAGGCGGCTGTGTTGAGAGGCGCAGAGAGCACGGCAGACGGCTGAGAGCAGATGGGACAAGAGAAGGAACGCAACACAGAGAAAGGTCTACCACCTTGCAGTACAGATCAATGAGCGATGTCAGACGGAGCTAAGAGCTAAGGTAGACAAAGCAGTACCTATCAGCAATGAATAGGCAATTTGAAGAACGCATGAAACATATCGGAACTACAGGCCATAATAATAAGGTTACTCCTTTCGCCGGCCGGCCGGCCAATCCAAGGAAGTCATACCTACTTCAAGAGTTAGTATTGGTAAGTATATTGGCCAAAAACACGACAAGAGAGGAGGGCCACCGACGACGTGGACGGCGCTAAGCAAGCGGGCTCAATGGATTGAGTTTTGTACTTCCACCGGCTCGGAAGTACTGGGGTAGCTGATGGTGAGCCGGTTTGAATTAACTCACGGCAATTACTGTAATGTTATCAATATTGTGTAGTAATTGATATAAGTATCCATCTCAAACATGCAAGTGCGTCTGGAATGTGACACAGCAGTGACGACAACAATCTAAATGAGTGGTTTACCCGCTGTATGTATGTATAGAGTATAGTAGCTGACGTCGCTACTACTGGCAGCCGATAGGTGCCAGTGGCGCATCCGAAGGACCGAAGCTGAGTCAGCTGCTTGTCTGCTTCGGATTCCTCTACTAAGTACTCAGTTCCAGTGCATGCGCAAGCCAACCTTTTGCTACCAATAGATATTATCTTAACTGAATGGTGTGCCTAATATTTTCAATTCAGTTGAGCTAATATCTATTGGTGGCAAAAACACTGGAGACTCTCAAAGTACGGTGACTGACGGTCTCCAAGTGACCGTCAATGTACGGCTCACGGTATACTACGGTGCCGATACCTATCCCGAATGGAAGTCGACCATGGCTTCAGCCCATCGGTGGCGCGTCCATAAACGGACTCCAAGGAGTCCTTTCAATGGTGGGCGAACGGTCCTACTTGACAGATTTGAGAGCAGATACACAGTACTGCACTATTAACGGCGTAGCGCATGTTTCAGACCTTCGGTTCGCCAACATCCGATGGCAGCACTGCCGCGGCTTTGGACTGGGATTTAACCCGACTGTCTATTTCATTTTCGCTACATCTACGTGCAGTCCCAGCTCGTGTCGATTTCCACTGGGCTTTATCATCCGAGTGCTAATAGTACTGTACGTTCTGGATATGGGACACCTCATCACTGTGGCCACGTGAGTCTTATTCCTTAACGTGCTCTTTTAAGAACTGACAAAACCCAATAGATGGTGAGGACCAGTAGTTGCGCAATATGCACTGATCTACAGGTTCCTTAGCTCTTTGAATCAATGGGCTCTCGATTTTGATGTGTGTCCCTTTGACAGAATGGTATTGTCTATTACTCACTACTCATAGGGTAACCTCAAGCGCATCCTCAGCAGCATCCGGATCGCTAAGGAAAGGAGAGCAACTCTTCGTGTAGGCCCCGAGCTTGAGATACCGTTCGTGAAACTTACGGAATTGAAGCCCTTAATGTATCCTAACTCAAATATAGCGGATATGGCTGCCCTGACCACTTTTTGGAAGGTAACCGACGCCCACCTAGTGTGGTAGCTGCTCAGATGGGCTGACATGAGTCAGGGGATACGGTGATGCATTCTTGGGAAATTCTCGCGAACATTCTCGTTTCTGAAGAAGCTCTGGATGTCATGTGTGACATCGGAATGTGAGTCGTTACGATGTTACACCTCTCGAGAGGATGTGCGGGACGTCACTGAATTGCTGTTAGGCCTGTGGTGCACAAGAATGTGATGTACAATTGTAGGATCGTCATCCACAATAGGAAGATCCTGCTCATTCGCCCCAAAATGTGGCTGGCTAATGACGGCCACTATCGCGAGCAGAGATACTTTTACGCCATGGACGAGACATCGCCAATGGGAAGAGCACTTGCTTCCAAGATTGATAAGAGATATAACGCAGCAGGTCCTGCTTCTATAATTTATGATGGACACCGACATTTCTGATAAGCGTTTCTAGTCCACTGTTCCATTTGGGGATGCTGTTGTGAGCACTCTGGACACTTGCTTTGGTGTCGAGTTTTGTGAGGAGTTGTCTATGCCGGCCAGGTCGGTCATCGCAGAAACTCGTACAATTTTGGATTTGCGCTAAGCCACAGCACCCAGCCCCCATGTCTTGATGGGTTTGAACGGCGTGGAAATATTTACCAACTCAAGCGCAAGCCATCACGAGTTGGGGAAATTATACAGACGAGTTGATCTCATCAAGGAGGCTACGCTCAAGGTAACAAGGAAGACTTCTGTTGTATCTAGTGACTTTCTGACGATTCATCTTAGCTAGGAGGCATATATCTCTACGCGAATCAACAGGGATGTGATGGCGACCGTCTCTACTATGACGGTTGCGCGATGATTGCGGTCAACGGTCGCATCGTTGCTCAAGGTAGCCAGTTCTCCCTCAACGACGTTGAAGTGGTTAGCGCCACCATCGATATCGAAGACGTCCGGTCGCATCGCGTATCCAGCAGCCGCAGCTTACAGGCTGCCAGTGTCGAACGTTACCATCTCGTTGAAGTACCAATTGCTCTGTCGTCAAGTCAAGTTGATCAAGTCCCGGATATTCCAGCTGCAAGGTCATTTGCATTGCGATACCATACGCCGGCGGAGGAGATCGCGTGCGTGCTCCACCTTATTTATGTGATATGATGGAAGAGAATCATCCCATGCTTGTTACTATCTACATTTCATTCAGTTTAGGTCCAGCGTGCTGGCTCTGGGATTATCTCCGTCGGTCGCGCGCACAAGGGTATTTCGTTCCTCTTAGTGGAGGAATCGATAGCTGTTCTACTTCCGTTATTGTGTATTCCATGTGCCGTCTCGTTGCCGAAGCTGCCACTAGGGCGGGTAAGAAATTCTTGCTCCCTCGATCATGTTGTTGACACGACCACTGGCAGATAATCAGGTTATCGAGGATGCTCGAAGGATGACAGGCGAGCCACCGGACTCCAGTTATATCCCTTCCGATCCTCGGGAGTTTGCAAACCGCATATTCCATACGTGTTATATGGGCACTGAAAATTCAAGCAAGGAGACGAGGCGACGAGCAAAGCTACTGGCAGAAGCTATAGGAAGGTACGGGTCTTTAATCAATGTTACATTCGCTCGTTTATCATGCCACAACCTGGTATCAGTTACCACGTAGATTTGAATATGGAGAGTGTTGTAACAGCCTTCCGACAGTTGTTCAATTTCGTGACAGGAAGCAGGCCACGGTTTCGAGTTAACGGGGGATCACGTGCAGAAAATTTGGCCCTTCAGAACATCCAGGTCCGTTAGAATGACGACGTCATACCATGGCTATTTCACTCTGCACAGGCCCGTTTAAGGATGGTTCTTGCGTACATGTTCGCGCAGCTGCTGCCTTGGGTGCGTGGCAAGGTGGGCGGCTTACTTGTATTGGGCAATTCAAATGTGGACGAAAGGTTGGCATTTACGATGACTTGAACCGCCAACAAGTTTACTAACCTCGAGGAAAGCTTGCGTGGACATACAACCAAATACGATTGCTCATCGGGTGCGCGCATATAAAATGCATTCCTCCCTCATTTTGTCTTACTCATCTTGTTGCAGCCGATATTAATCCCATTGGCGGCGTTAATAAAACCGACTTAAGGATGTTTATCGCCTATGCTCGCGATGCTTTCGATCTCCCTATTTTAGACAGGCATGACCTGTTCAGTAGTTTTTTTGCTCAATTATTGACCTGATTCGCCAGCTTCTTGGATGCTGCTCCCACAGCGGAATTGGAGCCTATCACCGAAACTTATGTCCAGTGCGATGCTGTGCGTGATTTGTTTCTTGTAGGAGACGAAACCCTTATCTTCTTGCCTTTTATAGGTAGACTTGGGTATGACATATGACGAACTTGCGGTTTATGGCCGCATACGCAAGGTGGAGAAGTGCGGCCCGTACAGTATGTTCACCAAGCTTGTCCATGAATGGGGTTCCTTCCTTTCACCAACACAGGTTTACTCATGCATTTCACACAAGCATCTGATAACTAATATGCGAGTAAATCAGATTGCTGAAAAGGTCAAATATTTCTATTTCGAGCACGCTCGGAACCGGCATAAGATGACAACCCTCACCCCGCATATCATGCTGTGAGTCTACGGCAATTTGTTATGTGTCTCCACTGAAGAAATCTGGCACGCTAGGGATCATACAGTCCCGATGATAACCGTAAGCTTGATGACCGCTCTTTCTATCCCTGCTGAGTACGCGTTCTAGGATATGACCTCCGCCCATTCCTATATCCCACCCGATTCCCCTTCCAGTTCCGAAAAATCGATGAGGTGGCTGCGCTCCTTCCGGATCGGTCAGACATATCCGTGACACAAAGGAGGGCAAAGGTAGAATAAGATATACACGACATTGTCTAACACCGAGATGAATTATCATTTCGGGCAACGCTAGGGACTTTGTGATTAATAATTTTCTTGTGCCATGGTTAATTCTCTGATTAATCGCCAATATAAAAGAAAAAAAATAAAAAAATAAAAACCATTCATGCATGATTAATCATCTGATCAATCGCCAACGTTTATCGAGTTGGAAGTAAAGGCTTGATCACCACCACACCAAACTTTCCACGCCTCACCAGGCCACAGAGAGTGTCCACCAGGCAGATTCCAGCCTCGCGAGTGCCTGAGCTCCGCCCGACAACGACAAGTGCAACCTACACACTAGCTCCCAGAATTCAAGTACCAGCGACAACGGAATCACAGGAGAAGTCAACACAGCTAGCCAGAAAAGGCTCACCAGTACCTGCTATCAAAACGGCTGCTACCTGAGCGTCAGATGATCACATTTCACAACCTTGCCACTGCGCAACTCGCCGAAGCGCAGTCCATGATCCCCAAGACAACTGAGGAGGGCATCACGGTGATCTCCACGCTAATAGTAGATCTTTTGGACAGAACCACCATTCCCGAAGTGGCCACCGCTGTTAAGGATCGAATGCATAACCAATGTCAACGAAATGCTGCCTACAGTGTACTACGCTCAAAACCGACCACTCGGTCATAGGCGCCACGCGGATTGTATCTAGCCCTTGGATAATTAACTTAGTCACTCCAAATGTGGTGGAATTGACTCTTATTGAGCTTAGCTAGACCTGTATCTGATTACTTTTTCAAAATTCCAACATTTACCCGGGGACCACCTCCAAAATTTGGACTTTGAGCGGAGATGTCGGAGTTTGTTGTTAGCCGAGTTTGCCGAGTTTGCCGGTCGCCGGCGGTTGCCGAGTGACATTGCTGTGCAGCACATAATAATAGTGTAAAAAATATATCAATTATTCTAGAAAGTATTTAGAAAGGATTGTCTAATATTCCAAGGCTTTATCATGGTACTAGGCCCACATTGGTGGTGAGATCAGAATTTTTTCACTGCAAACTTGGCTTGCCTTGCATTTAAGCCATGCCTGGATTACCAATTAATAGAGTAAAAAGACTTTAGTATGATGTTCGGTGCATCCAAATGACTAAATGACCAGTCCGTGCCATCTTCATTAATATCGTCTGCATCACTTACTTCCGGAATGAAATCCGGGTCAGCGAAGCTCTCTAAATCATCTTCAATCAGTCCAGGGTCAAAGCATTTAGAGCCTGAAGCTCGTTGAAGCTTGGCCTGTCTGGCTCTTTTGGTCAGGGGAGGCATGGCAGCGAGTTTGGTGAGGTGAAAATTTTTTGACCCAAATTTGGACTGGTCACGTGACCGGACAATTTTCGTTTTTTTTTTTTTTTTTTTTTTTTTTTTTTTTTTTTTTTTTTTTTTTTTTGAAATTATGCTCATTTCACCCAGTTTCCTTCTAAATTTTAAATTTGGGGGCCTGCAGCGCAATTTGGCGCCGTCGGCAGACTTGCTGCCTTTTAGCGTCTAACACTGTACAACGGATTAAGAAGGTAACGCAGTGCATCAATTACTCAACTAACAGTCTTGCAGGCATGGTGGAGGAGCTAAGAAGAAAGGGGTGGAACTGCGAAGAGAATAATGGACACAGTGAGCACATAGATCCCATCAACCCCACTCCACGGTACAGAGAAAGCCTCAACCACAGGCCGTGGAACACATTACCCAACGTATGCCACAGCCCGGGTGACATGCTTAACGAAACCCGTCAGCTTCAAGCCAGGATGTTAAGAAATGTGAACCTCCAGGCATGTCAAGCACTCATCGATAAAGCCTATGACACTCAAGGTCTTCAAACCTCACACCTCCCTGAACCAGCCATACTAGCCAAGGCCAACCATCCGCTCGAAACGATGGAATGGGAAGATGAATGAGAAAGTCCGAGAGTAGTAGGAGTGCAAAGATTACCTCTTCTTAGAGATTGACTCTGAAGAAGCAGCCTAGCTCCTTCAAAACCAGCACCATGCAAAGGAATTTCTAGCGGCCTTTGACCACACTTCGGCAATGAAATCCAACATTTACTCTGTCATACCACCTGAACGACAAACAGAATGCCAGACCATGGCCTGCCTGATACTAGAACTCTGCAACCAGGTCACGGCCAATACACTTGTAAGGTTAGGTGTACTGATTGAAAGTATGTGGATGTCCATCAGAAAACTAATGCAGGAAGCCAGAAGATGTCTCAAATGCCAGAAATTAGGAACAGCCCACATGGCTGCCCAATGCCTCAACCTGACTGACATCTGCAGCACCTGTGGGAGTGAAGGTGATAGGTCCACTATGCACTATAACCAACCCCAGCAAATATGGATGTGTCAACTGTGGGAAAACTGGGCATGCACACTGTAAGGGCAACCCTCCCTAGATGGTGGGAATCATGTGGTCTGGCAGAGGAGGATCCAAAGAATGAATAAAAGACTATCTACATGACATCTGACTCACCTGGCAGAGGAGGACCCAAAGAGGAAAAGTTGTGGCTCCCCACTACCAGCATGCTACCTAATACCTCACGCTCCTGATCAAAGTCAGGGATGTCCACTCCATTCCTGATGTAAATCTGAACCTCCATGGTGACTCTCTAACACATGTGACCCTGCATATGCCCCTGATGCCACTCTGGGATTGTTGCCAAAGCCGAAGGCTTGGGAACTCGGCTTTGCCCTTGGGGTATGCTTGGATTGGATCCAGATCTCAGGTCAGCACTGAAGCCGAGCCTGGAAATAGCCTTACAAGGGGTTTCCCCTGACATCACTCCCCTCTAGAGTGCTGTTATAACACTGGAGGCATAGTAGAATTTCGTGGCTTTGAAAATCTGATGGAAGTTCTGAGGGAATTCCACATTTCTTCTAAATTTCCCAATGTAGGCAATTGGATGAAATTTTAATGTTTTGTCAGAGTTTTTTTGGCTTCAGGATATCCTTCAAAAATTAGCAAATTTTCTCATCTATGAAACTAAATATTTAATAAAGTTTCCTCAGTTTGCAAAACATTGGTTCCCTGACTATTTGAGAGAGAAACTTTGTAGAAATCAGTGTTTCTATACACACACCAAAAAAATTTCCAGATAAAAGACTCTGTATCAGAGAATGGGGATAAAGAAATTACCGACACAAATGTGTCATCAATCTGCTTGACAACAGCACAAACAGGCAAAGTTAATTCACTTATCCACTGTACTGTAATACTATCCTAGAGGCCTTCGATTAAATGGCCCTGCTGTAGTCATACAGCAATATGCCTTAACTGTCTAAGCATGCTTAGACTGTCAGGGGAACACCAATCACACACTGCGCATTATCGCATGCCTTATCGCATGCATTGTCGCAGTGCACATTATCGCATGCTTTATCACACGCATTATTGCACTGTGCATTATCACATGCTTTATCGCACTGCGCTATCGCATGCCTTATCGCATGCATTATCACAGCATGTTGTTGGTGGCCCCTGAGCTTCTCCTAGCCTTTAGCATCCCTCTGTATTGTGTTCCGTTTATTTCCCTTCCTGTTCCGGCCCCTTCCAACATCATTCCTTCCTTATCTGTCCAGCCCTGTTATCGCTGGCATGATTGCTTATGTAACTCAGGCATTCGGTGATTGGGCTAGCATGCCCGGGTTTGCTTATAGTCGTAGTTAGGTGGCGAAGGGGTTCCTTAGAGTTTTCTCTTTGGATCCCCCTTCACCAGGTATGTCTATGTCCTGTATATAGTTCTGTATCTTACTTTGGATCCCCCTTCACCAGTTCGCCGCTTGAGTGTAGAGCGTCTGCCTAGGTTGCCCTTATATAGACTGCCTGCACATGAATGCTTGGAAAACATTCATATCAGATGACTATGATTCACATGTCTGACTGAGTCAACCAAGGAATAGCTGTCATATACATATGATCTATACAAAAACATGTCCTTCCGACCATATTGTAAATGATATAATACTTTAGAGTCAAATAAACACCTTGGTTTGTTCCATGCATAACAATGCAAGGAGTTTTTATTTTACTCAAGTAGATCTGATATAAATCTACTTTTATATCTCACCGATCAGGTCACCTCCTGCCTAAACAAATGGCAAAAAATAGCTGTGTGAAACCACATGCACATGTCAGTTCAAGTATAAACACTACTATTTATGCAAAAAGACATGTACTGTTGGCTGATAATGCCATATATGTCTGCTGCACTCTTACCAACTCACAATTCAAGCAGCCTATCAAAGTCTAAAGACCACTATTCCTTAAAAAATGGTGGCTTTCACTGAAATGGAAAAATAACATACAAGCTCTCTTGCGGAGATAGACACAAGAGCATAGACAAAACAAGCATGTTGACGGAATATCTGTACGCATCGTCTTACATAGGGCACAGCCCCAAAAGACAAAAGTTGGATTAAAAAAAAAAAAAAAAAAAAAAAAAAAACATACGAGCTGATTATGCACTTGGTTAATTTGAAATTGCATAAACACTGCTCTCTAGGCTTGCCTAAAGAAAAAAAAAAAAC
Organism: Gautieria morchelliformis; assembly: GCA_015179125.1. Classification (NCBI taxonomy): domain Eukaryota; kingdom Fungi; phylum Basidiomycota; class Agaricomycetes; order Gomphales; family Gomphaceae; genus Gautieria; species Gautieria morchelliformis. The sequence goes on along the minus strand of WHVA01000213.1, from coordinate 44,267 downwards.
ACATTTTCCCTTTGTCACTACAATCTCTACCTGCCATAGAGGTTCGGTGCATATGCTCACATAACATCCTGCAAAGATTTGGGCATACAGTACAAATGACTTGCTCAAAATAATTACAATGGTAGATGTCCCCAATAAATATAGATGGCAAATTCTGACCCACAAACAAGTAACAAACCACCTTGGCTGCTATCTAATTTAGTAATTCTATCAACCAACCACATTGCAAGTCATTAAGACACCATTTGTATGGCTGATACACAATGAAGAAAATTATTACATTATGTTGGACTTCGCATATCTCATTTAGATATGCAATATATTCACAAATAAACAGACCATAAATACTTTCACTACCTGCAGACCGTGGTGAGATCTTACCACCTAAATGGAATACCATCGTAAAAAAAACATGTAGCCTTGCAGCAACCTGGGGGTTCAACTCCCAGACCCCCTTAGATTTATACCTAAGCCATATTACAGAACTAAAACTAAATTCCTAAGAAAAACCCCTAACTGGGGGCTTGTGCCGCCCCCAGACCCTGGCATGATCTAACTGCCAAAAAGGGTTTACTTCCATGCAAAAGAATCAACTTATTCCTCCATATGATGCTAAGCACTTACACGGAATCAATCCAAAAAGAAACCATAACCCTGGCAGATATCTAAAAATGTCACCTACCAGATAACTCTGCTGAAAACTACGCGATAAACACCTATGCGGAACCTATCTGCAGCTATCAGACAAAGCACCATCGTACTCCAACTGAGCCATCAGCTCTACTGCCATGTACTCCACTCATACATCACCATCATCAGTCCCTATGATACCAATCATTTGAGTTCGACCACCAACACCGGCCCACAACAGATGCCAATCTGGCAGAATGAGCATGAGCAGCATGGAATGGGGCAGCCTTGATCCCCACGAACTCTTTTTTGACCCACTTTCAGGTTGAGTTGATATGCCAATCCACTATCTCCCCTTTACACAGGAGGACAAAGAAAGTACCGGAGACATACACATCGTTGAAAGCGGCACAAGCTGCAGTTTCGACCCATACCATTTCAATTTTCCCCACCAACCTGCTCAACTTTGTAACCCAACACCATCACCCCCTTCATCGACAGGCCAAGAAGCATGGCCCCAAAGGCTGCTCACTTGGAGCAAAAATGTGTGGTGTAGGATTGTTGGTTGGCTGAAGGGATAAAAAAAGACATGTACGTCTAAACCATTGGTTAGGTTAGAGTTCAAAGAGTGTATCATGACACATGGGTGCAGTATATAAAATGAAATGTGTATCAATGGGCATAGTATATAACAGAAGAAGCCTGCACCACTAAACTCATTGATAAGCTCAGGTTCTTCAAAGAAAGAAGAGATATACATATCTTGATATCCTCATTTAACTTAGAAGGATAGAAGACAAAAATATGAGTCTCTGAAGAAAAACATCGCTTTAGATAACATATTACATGCCAAAAAAAACACACAAAAGAAATCTGTCACCAACCCTGAGGAATGTTATATTTTATATAATAAATACCAGGATACCATGAACATAAATTTTTCTATATGAGAATAAAGTCTAGAAATATAAGCAATCACAGATTAAGCTTCACTTAATTTTACACAGTAATTGTACACATGATACAACAGCTTTTATCTGAAAATTATATTTTCAACAAGATCAAAACACCCACACTGCCATGAGAAATGACATATCAGATATAATGTTTGAACATCTAGACATCCACATACAAAGTGCACATTTTGTGACAAAAAAATCTATTTTTATTCTGTCACATCTGGCCTATGTCTGTCTATAACAATATTCTGTCACAAAAATCCACGTCTGTCACTACACCCACAGTAACCTACAGACCGGTAAATCCATCTGTTACAAACCCAGATCTGTCACTGAATCTGGAGTGGTCCATGACCCTATGAGACAAAAATTCCATCACACAGTCTGGTTTTTTCACTATATCCATACTGGTCTACAACAAAATTCTGCATGGTCTGTGCACAACCACTACAAATCTTATAAAAAGAGGATCTGGATGCTTAGAAAAATTAACTTCCAAACACCCCTCCACTGTTATTAAAACATTCCTACCACCAATTATATCACATAAACCCTGTTAGTCATCCTCCAACCAGGGCTGCATTAAGTCATCATTGGTGACTAATCACTGTCACTTTATTTGTCTTTGTTTGCTAAATATTTTTTTTGGAAAATCTCAGTCACTTATTCACCTCTTGTTTGCATCTGTTTACATCCTTTACTGTGGTCATACTCCACTGTTTTCACCCAAAACTTGTGTTCTGGACTTAACTTGTGCTGCAAAGGTGAGTGCACTGATTTCACTAAATGTTTTGTAGCCTATATCTTCTGTGACTTTGTGACTTTCCCATATATTATATGATGGTGAGAAGTAACCAACAACTCAATGGTACCCCTCCTTGAAAGGGGGAGCCATATAATATATGGGAAAGTCACAAAGTTACAGAAGATGTAGGCTACAAAACATTTAGTGAAATCAGTGCACTCACCTTTGCAGCACAAGTTAAGTCCAGAACACAAGTTTTGGGTGAAAACAGTAGAGTATGACCACAGTAAAGGATGTAAACAGATGCAAACAAGAGGTGAATAAGTGACTGAGATTTTCCAAAAAAAATTATTTAGCAAACAAAGACAAATAAAATTTTATATATAAAAGTGATAGTTGGATGGTAATAATTATAATCCCTTCTTTTTTCGAGCTTGTAGTAGCAGAGCAAGTAGTTTAGGATGTGCTCCGTAGCATATCATCACCGGTGTAGCCATTTTGGCAGGTAGTTCATACATTTCTGTGATTGTTTTATGGGACTCATCTAGACTGTTTCTTAAAAATGAATATGATACGATTGGATTGTACATGATTTTCAGGATGAATGGTGCAGATTGGTTTTTAGGTTTTTGTCTAAGATAGTGTGCTCTGTATGACCATTTGACTGAGAGGAAGGCTTTGTGAATGAATGCTAAAGTATATCCTCTTCTTTGTAGTCGAAGTTTAAACAGCTGGAGGATGTGCTCATAGTCTGTTTCTCTTGCAATAAGTCTGACATATCTAATTGCTTCCCCTTTGATAAAACCATTTTTGTTGTGGTTAGGGTGATATGAATGGAAGGGTAGATTTAGATAATGATTGTGTTCTTTTTGGAATACTTTTACTAGAACACCAGCTGAGTTTTTATATTGCCCAAGTGTTACATCAAGGAAATTAACAGACTGTTGAGAGATTTCAGCAGTAAGCTTTATTTTTTGCTCAATACTACTGAGCTCTTTTAGAAAGGTGAGGATTTGGCCATGCTTTGCTCTAAAGATTGCCAGTACATCATCAATGAAGCGGATGTAAAATAAAAGTCCTTTGCTTTTCCATTGTTAACTGTTTCTCGCTCGAGCATGTGCATAAAGATATTAGCATAGGGAGGACCAACAGGACTTCCCATAGCTGTTCCATTTCGTTGCCTTTTGACAGAGCCACTAAATGTCCTATATCCTGTGGTCAGGACTAGATGTAAGCCTTTGAGTAGAAATTCTCTTTTGGCATGACATTCCCAGTTGATTTCTCTAAGACAGGTTTGCATAGCAAGCATTCCTCTGTCTATATCTATGGTAGGGTATAGGGCTTCAACGTCAGCTGTTACAAAGTGTATATCTTTGCTGTGTATGGGAATGTGTTGTCTAATCATATTAGATTCAAGCATGTTAATTAGCTCATTGGTATCTTTTAGCACGGTTCCTCTTTGAAGAGATAATGGATTCAGCTGTGCTGCAATCCATTCTGATAGACGAAAAGTCATCCAAGTCATACTAAGTAGGATAGGTCATCCTTTAACTGGCTGTTTTTGAAATTTGGCAGTGATGTAAAACCTCATGATTTTCCATTCATGCCTTTGTAATATCCATTTGATTTCTGGTAGTTCTAGAGTCGAACTCGAATGATTGGAATCATAGGGACTGATGATGTTGATGTATGAGTGGAGTACATGGCAGTAGAGCTGACGGCTCAGTGTGGAGTATGATGGTGCTTTGTCTGATAGCTGCGGATAGGTTCTGCATAGCGCAGTGTTTAGCGGAGTTATCTGGTTGGTGACATTTTTAGATATCTGCCAGGGTAAGGTGCTCCTTCGGAGCCCTTCGCCGACAGCGCAGATAATAGTTCGAAGCTAAGGTAACGAAGGTGAAGTACGAAAACTCACCAGTGGTGCTTAAGTCCTCCTCTGGTTGAAGATAGGAATCTACAGGAGAGGGCTCAAGACGACGATCACAGTGAGGTCAAGTTTTGCACAAGATAGACGTATGATACTTGAACTGGGGAATATACATGCGAATGTAAACTACTTATATTGAATGCTCGTATGACATTAGTGAATAGAAAAGAGGCCGCCTGGAGTCAGGGTTGGATAGGGTGCGCAGTTGTGATACAAATAGATGAAACACAGATACAATGGAATGGAAGAGGAGTGCGAACATAAAATGACAGGGAGGAAAGGGGACGAAGGTACTTATGTACGAAAACACACCTTGGGACCTGCATATATGCTACCCTGCATGGACTCTTTGTCTGCTGGGTTGATCCCACACGACCTGCGGGCAGGATGTGCGTACCTGCCGGCGAATGATGCGAGCAGCGAATGGTCGTTCGGCAAATGAGACAAAGAGTGAATGGAGTGAACATGGAGGAGGAGTGGTCGAAGGGTAGGGCAAACTCAGGCGAAGCTGCAGGAGCAGCGATGAGGGGGAACGTAGAGACAGCGAGGTGTCATGACCTGTCTATTTCCCTTACCCTGCTACCTCTACGTTCCCCCTCGTCACTCCCCCTGCATCTTCACCTGAGTCACTCCACCCTTCGACCACTCTTACTCTACGTTCTCTGCATTCGCTGTTTGCCCCATTCTCCGAACAACTATTTGCTGCTCGCATCATTCGCCAGCAGGCATGCCATCAAACACGATTGACACCATTTACCTGGCATGATGGTTCATCACTGGCCCCATCACCTTCTCAATCCAACCCCTCTAGGTGTTCATATGGCCGGGATGCATTTGCGGGACATCCTACCCATAGGTCGTGTGGGATCAGCCCCACAGACGAAGAGTCCATGCAGGGTAACGTGTATGCAGGTCTCAAGGTGTGTTTTCATACATGAGTGCCTTCGCCCTCTTTCCTCTCCGTCGTTTCATGTTCGCACCCCTCTTCCATTCTATTGTATGTTTATTTCATCTATTTTGTATCATGACTGCGCACCCCTATCCAACCCTGACTCATGACGGCCTCTTTCCCATTTGCTGTTACCATACGGGCATTTGATATAAGTAGTTTACATTCTCATGTATATTCCCCAGTTCAATTATCATACTTCCATCTTGTGCAAAACTTGACCTCACTGTGACCATCGTCTTGAGCCTTCTCCTGTAGATTTCTATCTTCAACCAGAAGAAGACGTAAGCATCACTGGTGAGTTTTCGTACTTCACCTTCGTTACCTTAGCTTCGAACTATTATCTGCGCTGTCGGCGAAGGGCTCCGAAGGAGCGCCTTACCCTGGCAGATATCTAAAAATGTCACCAACCAGATAACTCCGCTAAACACTGCGCTATGCAGAACCTATCCGCAGCTATCAGACAAAGCACCATCATACTCCACACTGAGCCATCAGCTCTACTGCCATGTACTCCACTCATACCTTCGTTACCTTAGCCTTTGAACTATTCTCTGTGCTGTTGGTGAAGGGCTCCGAAGGAGCGCCTTCGCTGGCGAAAGGATTGTTGCTACTTAGACAACCTTTCCGAGACACCTTGCATGTTACATCGTCAAGTGCCACGGGCTATCTCGCTATGACTGTAGATAGGGCAAGCCCCGACTGGGCAGCCCTCTTATCTTCTGAACATTTATTGGTTCATCGTCTTCGCCAAACGGCATACCTATTCGCACAAGTTACTCGGGCATTCACTGTGTTCACTAATACACGATATTAATGCCTAAAATCCAACCTTGACACGAGGTAAGGGAAATAGATGGGTTATGACAGTACCCCCTCCTAGCTTTGTAGTCCAACGACGTCGTGTCCTAGGGTAGGAGAAAGGTGTTAAAGATGTAATGGGTCCCCCGATGAGATCTCTGAGGTCTGGGCCCTATCTTACTGCATTGTCCGTGCATGGCTCCATCTTCTGTTTAAAACACCGTGTGGCGCAGGGCTATGGAACCCATCCAAGCACCCAAGCCAAGCGCACGGGCCCCTATAACGACTCTCAGCTACTCAACACTCCTCGATTGATCACAGAGGGTGCCAAAGGTTTGGCCGGAGCTTTGGGGGGAGTCACGTAAGGATGTGGAGCAGTGGGTGGACGATGCCGCAGAAGTCCAGGTGAGTACTGTTTTTTCCTTTCTCATCAGTTGTTCGCTCATCTGCGAGGTCTAGGAGGAGCTTTGGAAAGTGCTGCAGGTTGAAGAGGTGGTTGACCCGGAATTCGAGCGACTACCTGAGGCAGATGAGTTGGCGAAGGAGATACAGAAAGCACGGGTATGGCTGGAGAGTTCGGCATCCACTTTGCAACCAGTACCCGTAGAGGCTGACATCAACTCGGCCCCATGTCCCATCTTTACGCTAACGCTGAAGGGGTGTGAAGTGACAGAAAGGACTGGGAAGGCACCAGAAGGTATGGTCCTCAGAGTGCTTGTGTGACGACTATGCTAACCCGATGATGGGTTCGGCGAAGTCCTCCTGCCTGTTTCACAGTTGGCCATGGGTGCATGCGGATCGCTAGAGGCTGCAGAGCCTACTACGCAGACGAAGCGACTGCGCATCTTCTTTGCCCCTGATGGGGAAGGTAAGAAAACACTGAGAGCGAGGGGTATGGTCGAGGTGATGGCTAGATATGGCCCACACCCCTCGAACACTCTCACTAGCCATCGAAGGGAGAGCGGAGAAGCTGGTGGAGAGGTCGGAGCATCCAATGAGGTGTCGGTTGGCAAAGTCGAGTGAGTCGAAAGGGGTTGAGTGAGAACAAGAGGGGATTGATTAATGAAGTCGAGTTTATAGATTTAATGTGAACAGAGAGGCATTTTCTTGGGTGTGTACAAGGTTCTAAGCCTTGGGTTTCTTCGGGTACTTCGCATGAAATTCGGCGAGTCTGCGAGCCGAATTAGTCACATTTGAAGAGGGTTCCCAAGACGTAGCCTCGGGAGTGTGTTCGTATCCCTTCCATTCTACTAAGTACTCCAACCTCTTTCGGTGAACGTGACTATCAAGGATTTTCGAGATTTCGATGCATATGTGGAGTCGATTTTGATGGGCGGTGGAGGATCTGCATGTCTACCTGGAATAGTAGATGTCGTGGCGGGTTCGAGAAGGGATACGTGAAACACAGGGTGAATCTGGCAAAGATCCAATGGTAAGCCTAAGTAAAATGCATGAGAAGATATTTTAGCTGTGATGGGATATGGGCCAAGTCTTTGGTGGTCGAGTTTCTTCGAAGGCCTTTTTGTGTGAATATTTCGCGAGTCAAGCCATACTTTGTCACCGACCTGAAACTCAGGAATCAGAATGCGGCAACTGGTTGTGCCTGAAGTGTACTGGGTAATTGATTTCTTTATCTGATATTGAAGGTACTGGTGAAGGTCCTTGAGATCTTCTGACTGGAAATAACCATATTCGGAGGCAACTGAAGTGAGAGATACTTTGAGCTTTGGATGGAAACCTTTGTTGGCAAAGAAGGGTGTGACCTGAGTCGCCGAATGGGCTGTGTTGTTGTAGGCGAATTTGGCGAGGGGGAGGAGGTCGACCCAGTCATCCTGCTGGTACTTGATGTAGATGTGGAGGTACTGCTCTAGGATTTGGTTCACTCGTTCGGTCTGTCCATCCGTTTTGGGGGTGGTAGGCTGTAGAACGATTGCCTTTGATACCGAGGATTTTGCAGAGTGAGGTCCAGAATCGTGACGTGAAGTGCTTTCCTCGATCGGAAATGATGTCACTGGGACTACTGTGTTTAGTGAATACGTGGCGAAGGAAGAGCATGGCGAAATCCCCTGAACCAATGTCTGAAAATGTCAGAATGATCAGAGCCATCTTCATTAGCCAGTCAACAATGACAAGGATCATGTCGTGTCCATCTGAAGGGGGAGTCCCTCGATGAAGTCCATGGAGATAGAGTCCCAAGGCGGGTGGCTGATGGGCAGGAAGCGAAGAGGACCAAAGGTTTTGTGATGAATGGATTTAGCATGGCAACACTTGGAACAGGAGCCGATGTATTTGGTCATGAAAGTGGACATATTCGGCCAATGGTACTGTCTCCGAATGTTCTTCATCGTTTTGCTGATCCCTGGGTGCCCTGCTAACTGATGATCATGCAACGAGCAAAGGATGTCCAAGTGAATATCATATGATCGAGGACATACGTTCGCTGTTTGTACAACAGCGTTTTTCCATCCTCTCCAAGTGACCAGGGATCTGGCTTCGCATTTGGAGGGATGATCGCCATTGACTGAGACTGAATGTGACCGATGTGAGCTGAGGACAAGGTGTCAGTCAACTGGCCCTGTTGGATGGATGTCAACAGTGATGCAGAGTCAAGGATGATGGTGCGAATGAGTTGCCCGGTCTTAAACATCGATGGAAGTTGTGAGGATTCGCCAATGTATAAGCACCATCCCCCCCTTTAGGGTACACGTCGCCCTGACGGGTCAATGCATCAGGCTTTGTGCCGAGTTTCCCAGCTCAGTAGAGAATGATGTAGTTGAACCCTGAAAGGTGTTCGGACCATCGAACCTGGCGTTGGGTGAGCTGTTTCATAGTCGTGAAGTACTCAAGGTTCTTGTGGTCGGAGAGGACGAGGATGACATGGGATGCTCCTTCGAGGTAGTTTCGCCATTGCTTGAAGGCGCAGAAGATGGCAAGGAGCTCCTTGTTGTAGATCTCATAGTTCATCTTGGCTGATGCCATTCCTCGCAAATAGAAGGCGATCAGATGGATATCACCATCAGAGGGGGTGATTTGGGAGATGATGGCAGCGATGGCGTAGTCAGAGGCATCCGTTTCGATGATGATGGGGTTACTTGGGTCGAAGTGGATGAGGACTGGGGCTTTTGAGAACGCAGCTTTGAGTGCTTCAAAGGCCTCCTGCTGCTTCGCTTCCCAGGCGAACAGAGTATCCTTTCTGGTCAAGTGAGTGAGTGGCAGGACAATGTCTGAGAACGAAATGACAAATCTTCTGTAGAAGTTCACGAAGCCCAGGAATGATTGGACTTCATGAATGTTTGTTGGTACAGGCCACTTTGTGATGGCAGCTGTCTTTTCGACGTCCATGGAGACCCCAGCAGGAGAGATGATGAATCTGAGGAATTCAACCCAATCCGAATGGAAGAGGCATTTCTTGAAGAGGTTGTTCTCCCGAAGATGGGCGAGGACCATTCGGACATGCTCTAAGTGATCCTTCCTGTTCTTCGAGAAGATGAAAATGTTGTCGAGATAGACTACAACGAAGACATCAGCCATGTCTTGGAAGATATCATTCATGAAGTGCTGGAAAGTAGCTGGGGCATTCGTCAACCCGAACAGCATGACAAGGTATTCGAAGGACCCATATCGGGTTCGGAAGGCTATCTTCCACTCTTGGCCAGAGGTGATCCGAACATTGTTGAACCTGGGGTGAAGGTCTAACTTGGTATAGATGTTCGCGCTTTTGAGTTGGCCAATAAGGCTCAGAATCAGTGGGATAGGGTACTTGTTCTTTCACATGATATGGTTCAACCCTCGGTAGTCCACAAACATTTGCAGTGTACCGTCCTTCTTTTTCCCAAATACAACAGGGGCACCACCTGGCAACTGGGAGGAGTGGATAAATCCCTTGCCAAGCATATCTTCGAGATGGTCATGGAGCGCTTCTAATTCGGTGTTTGAGAGTGGGTATATGGGACCATGAGGTGGTGTGCCATTGTTCTCGATCTCGATGGTGTGGTCGTAAGGGCAATGTGGGGGTAAGTCCTTGGCTTTAGCATGCAAGAAGATATCGAAGAAGTCGTGGTACTCCTCTGGTACCACAGTCCTGAACATCTCTAACTTGTCCTTCGGTGGGGGGTTTTCGTCAAGAAGTGTAGTCGGAGGTGGTGCGTTGCCAGCGCGAAGCGAAGTGGGTTCGGGGATGGTAGGGTGCATGTTTAACATGAAGGTTTCTTCTTCACCGAGTTTCAGGATTAGCTCGAAGGTGGCCACGCTGATTAGGCTTATATATGGTGTTGTCCTTCATGTCAGGGGTGGATCAGGAGGCCAACAATAGAATGGGAGGTGGTCATCGGCTAGCAATTCTATACATGGCATACAGTGGTTTGGAACAGGCTCTGTTTTTGTTTGAATAGGTTCGGTTTCTATTATGCTCTCTTCTGTAGCTGAAAATGGATAGATGAGAGGATTAGGAAGCAATATGGAGGGCTCAGAGGAGTGATTCTCGATAGGCTTGGCTGAGAGAAGTAATGGTTCGCCATCCACGTCGAACATCTGTTCATAACCAGAAAGGTTCGGAATAGGAGTGGGCGAAGATGTGACATCTGGTGGAAGGACCGGGATGTAAGAAAGTGGTCCAATCGCCGCATTTGGGACTTAACCCAAGGATGGCAAGGATGAATGCGAACCAGGAACTGACAGTGGCGAAAGCATCAAGGCAGTGTGGAGTTTGTGAATACTGTCGAAGATAGCCAGAGGGTAAATCATCGTGCAGGCCATAGCGACTGTCATATGTGGGAGCATGGAATCGGTGCTGGAAGGAAAGGTAATTGAGAGAGAGCCCCAATCGATAGTGGGTTTCATAGAGCGAAGCCATGGAAGTCTGAGAACGATTGCGGCCGAAGGGTGTAACCTTATGACAAGTAGTGAAATGTCCTGTGAAGAGGAGTCACTGAACGTGAGACTAGTATTTAGAGACTCGTGAATGAAACCAGCAGTGGCTGGCTTTCTGTCGAAAAGAGAGAGAGCGATCGGCGAACGGAGTGATGTACATACAAAACCAGGATGAGAGGAAAATGAGCTATCAATAAAATTTGATGTGGCACCAGAATCGATGAGAGTAGGAACGGAGTTAGAGAGACCGGGAAGGTGTACATGGATGATGAATGATGAATCGGAATGGGAGCTAATAGAGGCGAACAAGTACACAGGTGGTACAGAGTAGATAAGGTTGTTGTTTGAAGAAACAGAGCAGTTGTGGGTAAGAGTTGTGGAGGATGGTTCAGAATTCAGTGGGAGAGAAGACCCAGGCCCACCAGGTAGGCCAGGAATCTGTGCGAAAGATTGTTACATGGTAGGGTGACCGGCGGAGGGGTACGGCTGTCCCACGAATAGAAGAGGCGCAGGCCTGCCAGGTGGGGCAGGAATCTGTGCCAAAGATTGTTGCGGGGGAGGGTGACCCGACAAGGGGTGAGGCTGTCCTGCAAATGAAAGAGGCTCAAGCCCGCTAGGTGGGGCAGGAATCTGTGCGAAGGATTGTTGCGGGGGAGGGTGACCCGTGAAGGGGTGAGGCTGTCCTGTGAATAAAAGAGGCTCAAGCCCGCTAGGTGGGGCAGGAATCTGTGCGAAGGATTGTTGCCGGGGAGGTTGTCCCACGAAGGGGTGAATATATGGAAGGGAGTGACAAGTAGACAGAATAATGCTTTGACTGTAGTTGTTAGTTCAATTATACTGTCAATATTGGTGTTTTAGAGGTTAATATCATGTATTAGTGAACACAGCGAATGCCCAAATAACTTGTGCGAATAAGTGTGCTGTTCGGCAAATAAGGTGAACCAATAAATGTTCAGAAGATAAGATGGCTGCCCAAACGGGGCTCGCCCTATCTACAGTCATAGCGAAATAGCCCGTGGCGCTTGATGATGTAACATGCAAGGTGTCACAGAAAGGTTGTTTAAGTAGTAACAATCCTTTCGCCGGCAAAGGCGCTCCTTCGGAGCCCTTCACCGACAGTGCAGATAATAGTTCAAAGGCAAAGGTAACGAAGGTGAAGTACGAAAACTCACCAGTGGTGCTTAAGTCCTCCTCTGGTCGAAGATAGGAATCTACAGGAGAGGGCTCAAGATGACGGTCACAATGAGGTCAAGTTTTGCACAAGATAGACTATGATAATTACCTGGGGAATATACATGCAAATGTAAACTTCTTATATTGAATGCTCATATGATATTAGCGAATAGGAAAGAGGCTGCCTGGAGTCAGGGTTGGATAAGATGCGCAGTTGTGATACAAATAGATGAAACACAGATACAATGGAATGGAAGAGGAGTGCGAACATGAAACGACAGGGAGGAAAGGGGACGAAGGTACTTATGTAGGAAAACACACCTTGGGACCTGCATATATGCTACCCTGCATGGACTCTTTGTCTGCTGGGTTGATCCCACACGACCTACGGGTAGGACGTCCCGTGAATGAATCCTGGCCATATGAACACCTAAAGGGGTTGGATCGGGAAGATGATGGGGCCAGTGATGAACCATCGTGCCGGGTAGAGGGTGTCTATTGTGTTTGATGGCGTACCTGCCGGCGAATGATGCAAGCAGCGAATGGCCGTTCGGCAAATGAGACAAAGAGAGAATGGAGCGAACATGGAGGAGGAGTGGTCGAAGGGTAGGGCAAACTCAGGCGAAGCTGCAGGAGGAGCGATGAGGGGGAACGTAGAGACAGCGAGGTAAGGGAAATACATGGGTCATGACAGCTCCCATCCCGACGTGTACCGTATGCAGGAAGTGGGGGCACTCAGCAGATCGCTGCTGGATTGCCCATCCGGACCTTAAACCTATGCGAAGGGGGGGAGAGAACAAGAGAAAGAAAAGTGCACACCAGGCAGTGGAAAGCGGGCAAGACGGAGCAGTGCAGGAACTTGCCATAAATACGAGCCTGCGCTACTCATCCCTGCCCACTTCCAAGATTGACGCTAATCTACGCTGGAACACAGACACAGGTGCCACGAGCCATATGACCCCACACCATCATTGGCTTCGAAACTACGAAACCTATCGTGTGCCCATCCGCCTCACAACCAACGAGATTGTGTATTCAGCTGGAAGGGGGCATGTCTTATTTACACCCATCATAAATGGGAAGCCAGCATGAAGTATCATCTTGTCACAAGTCTTACATGTACCCATGCTCCAAAATAATCTACTCGCAGTCCTTTGCCTTACCACACACCACGGTGTTATCGTCAATATCGTAAAAGATCACATTTCCTTCGTGCAAGATGGTAATCTGTGTTTCTGTGCCACAGTACAAAATGGAACTGGTTTCCTTGCTGGGGACATGATTCCAATCCCGGAGTTTGCCCTAACAACCTCACCGCCTGCTGTGGACTGATTATCATTACACAAATGACTAGCTCACATTGGATCGGCATGCCTGGACAAGCTCCTAGCAAATGGTATGGCAAAGGGAATAAGTGTGAGCTCGAATAAGAAAATTCCTAAAATTTGCGAACCGTGTATTGCTGCAAAACAATATCGTGACCCCTTCCCAGGAGCCAATGACAGCCGATCCTCCAAACCACTCAACCTCATCGTCTCTGACATATACGGACCTCTCCTGGTCAGGACGTCATCCGGACATTGATACTGGATAATGTTCACAGATGACTGCATGAGATATAGATGTGTATACCTCTTGAAAACAAAGGACGAGGTTTTTGATGCCTATTGGTCCTATGAAGCGCTAGCGGAAAACCAACTGAACTTGAGAGTAAGGAGATTCAGAGATGACAAAGCAGGTGAATATATCGGCAGAAAATGGGATGAACATTTCCAATGCTGGGGAATAGTCCATGAGCATACAACTAAAGGCACCCCACAACAGAACGGGATCTCTGAGCAAACCAACCGCACCCTCATCGAAGGAATAATAGCACTACTACATCAAGCTCATCTTCCAGCATCAATGTGGGGGGATGCTCTACGACCACTAGTTCCAATCATCAACGCTACACCAACATCCACACTGCCAGATATGACCCCATATGAGGCCTGGCATGGCCAAAAGCCAGACCTCGGCATGTTGCACATATTCAGCTGCACTGCCTATGTCCACGTACAGAAGGATGAGCGAAATGGACTGGAACCCTGATCTCACAAATGTATCTATCTTGGATTCGAGGATGGTTACCAAGGGTGATGCTGCCTTCACCTCATCAAGAAACATTATATCATATGACAGGACATCGTTTTTGATGAGTAAGAGTTCCCAGGCCTGTCCACCAAAACCTCTGACTACAGCTCACTCCTACCCACACCCACTCCACTAGGGGGATGGTTGTAACTCTCATATATATGTATATATAACTTAGCTCACCTATATTTAATAAAATATATCACAATTGAGACAGTTGCCAGCATTTGTAAGGCATGCTTAATCCTAGTCCCAAAGTTCTTTCTCACAGTCTGCTGCTCCCCCAGGAAAGGGTGTATACCCCATTGACTAAACATCAATAGTTACATATCTTTGTACTATACATGCATATTATTTTAAACATACCTTCTAATCAGATCTCTCAACCATATATAATAATATAGTACAGGTATTGTCCATACTTTCTTCTATATTCTGTGATTGTACATCTAACATGTTTCATATATACTTCTAACATGTACTCATATGGTCCATACTTGCTTCTATATTCTGTGATTGTACATCTAACATGTTTCATGTATACTTTTAATATATAGTCATCCACATCCTCTCTGAAATTGCTCTGTTATATCAATACACACCATGCTTTAGCACATACAACCATATTTTTAAAATATCAGAACATTCAAAAAATTTAGGATGTCCACAATATACAAGTTGCTCAAAATGATGGATTATGAATTTGGTTAGGGTTGATATTTTAAAAGATATCTAATATATCCTAGAAGAATATACATTGTTGTCAACGTGAACATCCTCCTCAGGAATGGGTAATTGAGGTGCCGGTAGTCCAGTTGCGTGATTCTGCTTGAGCGGCGGGGTTGATCAATAGGTGCAGGTACTGACTGGTGGTGGAGGCAGGGCCTGGTCTGGTCCAGGTGGAGCAGGGATGATTGGGTCTGGAGCCGGGTGAGGCAATAATGGATGATCAACCTCGGGTTTCCTCACTAGAATCAGAACCAGAGCCGTCAGCTGGGCAAGCAAATTACAGAACATTGTTACACTATCCATGATGGAAGCCGAGTTTATAGCAGCAGCATTAGCCAGAACCGAAATCGTCTGGCTACACAATTAGGAGGATGTCCATATTGACAACAATGTACATTCTTCTAGGATATATTAGATATCTTTTAAAATATCAACCCTAACCGAATTCATAGTTCATCATTTTGAGCAACTTGTATATTGTGGATAGCCTAAATTTTTTGAATGTTCTGATATTTTAAAAATATGGTTGTATGTGCTAAAGCATGGTGTGTATTGAGATAATAGAGCAATTTCAGATAGGATTTGGATGATTATATATTAAAAGTATATATGAAGCTTGTTACATGTATGATGATAGAATGTAGAGGCAAGTATGGACCATATGAGTAAATGTTAGAAGTATATATGAAACCTGTTAGATGTACAATCACAGAATATAGAAGCAAGTATGGACAATACCTGTACTATATTATTATATATGGTTGAGAGATCTGATTAGAAGGTATATTTAAAATAATATGCATATATAATACAAAGATGTTTAACTATTGATGTTTAGACAATGGGGTATACACCCTTTCCTGGGGGAGCAGCAGACTGTGAGAAAGAACTTTGGGACTAGGATTAAGCATGTCTTACAGGTGCTGGCAACTGTCTCAATTGTGATATATTTTATGAAATATAGATTAGCTAAGCTATATATACATATATCTGACATTTATAAACATCCTCCTAGGAAAACATTTTAAAAACTATAAATGCTATATTCTAAGGCTCTCCTAAAAAGAATTGAGGTTCTCCTTTTATTCCAAGATCTCTTTTATTGTCTCAAATATATCAGGAAACGTACTTAGTATCTTATTCACATCTACTACTCCTTTCCTCTCAGGACCTTCATATATTGTCAATATGAAAGGGATATCTTTACCTTTTTCTTTTCTGTCTGCTTGTCTTTCTAAAGAGAATCTTACTATAGGACAGTCAAGACATTTTATGATTCCAACTAGCTTACTGAGATAATTGGAATCGTTTTCAACATTTTTCATTCCTAACCTAGTACATTGTTCTATCATCTTTTCTTCTGTTACCTTCCATCCTAGTAGTGTTCTGAAGTACATATCTAATATCCTTTAAATAATTGTAGATATATCAATTTGTTTCTAAGCGTGTAACCAATCTTTTCAACTTATCAAGATCCTCATTATATGTACCCCTGTAAATATCAAACAGTCTACATACTTGTACTATTTTTACTACCTCCACTTTTTTACCATAACTCTCACTCTCCCAAGAACTTCTAGGTTTTTGGGGTTTCTACTTATGAGTTAAATTTTTATATTTAATAAGTCTCCAATATTCCCCTACAGCAGCTATACCATATACACTTTTATAATTGGTATCTAGGAATAGTACTGTCACCTGATTTACCAGTTGCTCCTGAGTATCCTTGAAGATCTTTTCAAGTTCACCTGTAGTTTTAACACTTCTTTTTATTTCTACTATTAAATATGTAGTACTATTTATAAAGTTACTTTTCTTAATATATTTAGTGATTGTAAAATCTGGGATTAACATCTTAGATTCTATATCTTCATCTCTGTTTTCTACAGCATAAACAAATGCATGTTGAGGAGTTATTATCATATTATCAGCAAAGCAATCCATGAGAATAATATTCCAAGGGGCATACCAAAAACATTCTAGATTGTTAGGATTTGTGTGGTTGTTCAAAGCAACTGTTATAGAGGTTTTTAGAGCAGGTTCTATATCCATCTCTATCTTCTGAAAACACTCTACTCTTATCATTCAATATATTTGAAAAATGACACATATCGTGATAACATTTTATATAGCTTATCACCTTCTTTTTCACCTTACAAGATTATAGTTGTATAAAAGGGTTTTTAAAAGCTCACCAATGTGAGGTCTGACAATTTTATTCTTTTCTAGTATATAAACAGGGTTAGTCTAGTCAATTATTTCTTTTAGTGCTTCAAAATCTTGGATTATCCGTATTCGATACATTAACTGATAAGTCCACTTATCTGCCCTTTTGTTTCATAAAGAATACCTGCTGTCCTCCCTGGAATATCTACTACTGTAACAACACCCCTTATCTCCTCCCCAGTCCTTGGATGTATAAATGTCACTTTATCTCCTGCTGTAGGGATGCATGGCATTGTCAATCCAGCTTGTA
The DNA here is from genome assembly GCA_015179125.1 of Gautieria morchelliformis. Classification (NCBI taxonomy): domain Eukaryota; kingdom Fungi; phylum Basidiomycota; class Agaricomycetes; order Gomphales; family Gomphaceae; genus Gautieria; species Gautieria morchelliformis. The sequence continues at coordinate 26,876 of WHVA01000213.1, read as the reverse complement.
TATTATATTAAACTCAGTTTGTATTCACTTTTTGTTTGACAGGATTCAGCCCCTACCCTCTATTAGTTATAGAATCACATGATTATTATCTACAGTCACAGAATAAACTTGACTCTTTTTTGTATGCATTTTGCTATATATTTCAGCTTGTAAGTAGCTAATTATGAGATCAGTCAGCGTGAAGAACCTAAAGTTTTGGACTGACATTTCTTATAAATCGTGGTAGTCCTCTTTTCATGAGGTGGATGAATATGTGACCCAACGGCAATAATATCAAACAGTAAGATGCTATCATGTTCAGCTACTGTATATATGTTGGTGGCTGCTGATATATGTAATGGTGTCTTTCTTATCTATAGTTCGTTAACATACCTTTTTGCATGGCCTTGTTTGATAGTAAAGAGTATCTTAGCACTGTAGATAATATTTGTTTAGTGCCTATTATCACAGAATGACATAAGATTATGTACCTATACACTAAGTGACTATGGGCATGTAGATAAATGCATTTCTATCAGGATTGATGGTATAATACCATGACATACTAAATAAAAACTGATTTCACAAAGTTGTCAATTCATATAGATGAACCATGGTTATCAAAAGCATGGTTCGTAAGATATCTACCTTTTTTGATAGTACCAAGGCAACCAGAGACAGGTCTGTTATTAAAATAGGAGACCTGATAATAAACATAGAAGTCTCCTTCTGTAATGACAAACATGAGTTCTTGTAACAATGGTCAGTTTCTAGTGCACAATGGCCTTACCCTTCCAAATCACTATGGTTCTGATGAGCTGTATAATTTAATTATAGGGAGCATCTCAGGTTTTAGGGTTTTGGCCTGGGTATTGCAAAGGTTATATTGAATGGTAAAACAAAGTATCCTTTAGTTGTAGGATATGATAAATATAATGAATGCTGTATATATAATAGTCTGACAAAAGGCATGATGATTGCCTTATATTCTAACTCTCAACAACAAGAGACAATTACCGTCTATGGCATACTTGTACTACAAGATGGAAGGATGAAGGTCTACAAAACAAATAATGAAAAAAGTCATTGAACTCCTATTATTTTATATAGACCATTAAAAATCATAGAAGATTCAAAGGAGGTCTGTGACATTGTCAAATATATGCTTAAGCATATACTCAGAAGTACTACAAACCCCTCCAAATCTTCGATTAACCAGACCAGGGTTCAAACCTGGGACCCCGTTAGTATATAGGGTGCTTTACCAACTAATTTATTTGGTCTATTATGTTTTACAACTTGGTGAGGTAATCTATGAGTCATAAGATAGTGTACAAGCTTTGTTTAAAAGCTTAGTTTCTACAGTTTTGATATTTATCATCAAGAATCTTAATAGAAACATTGCTAAACATTATGAGTTTTACTCTTACTACATATAGAATGACTTATATAACCAATACATTCACTTTCATGAGTAGTAATTATACTTTATTCTATCTCTAACATCATAAGATCTGATTTTGGTAGAAATACATTCATACATCCTACAGTAATCGTTACCATGGAATATGATGATAATTCCAGTACTTGAATTAGTATTTAGAAACAAACATGTATGATACATAATTCAGCTTATATGCTGTTCCAAATTTTTATATCAATGGATGGACAAGGTTCTATGACTCACAATTGTAGAGGTCACAATACCTCATCTTCTAGGATTATTGGTGGGCACCTATCTTGAAGAATATCTAACATTGATCTCTCATCTACCTTTGATCTATCCTTTTTTTCCTTGGCCATTGTCAAGATTGGGTTTTAGGCGTTAATATCGTGTATTAGTGAACACAGCGAATGCCCGAATAACTTGTGCCAATAAGTATGCCGTTAGGTGAATAGGTGTAGGGGAATGGCTGTTCAACCAGCCAAGGAAGGCTGCTCAACCAGCCCTAGTCTTTTCTTTTTGTCTTGACAACATGTAAAAACACATTTGAGGAATTAACAGTATTTGTATGCTGTTAATATAACTGGGGAAAGGCTTTTCAAACATTCCTCTAGTTATCTCATATTTTTCCTTATTTTTCCGAAGTCTCCATGGCTCAAACTACCATTTTTCTGACATTACAGAGTTGTGGATCCTCTAGCACCCACAACTCTGTTCTCGGCGCTCTATTTCAAACTCCGCCGGGCACCTCGGCGGTGGCCGCATTCTTATGGTCACCCAAGCACCCACAAGTCTGGCAGGATGGCTCTCTCAGTATTTCCAGCTGAGTCCCAAACAGTTGCCCATAGCAACTGTGCAGCCTGTTTGGCTTCACCAAACAATGGGGATCATGGTCAGTCATGACAACAAGGCTGTACCAGGCTATGCCCAGCTGTGCTAAGCAGTGCTCTTAGTAATTATGGCTACAGAGCCCTAATTGGCTCAGGACTGCTTACTCAGCTTCTGAGTGCCAAATACATGGTTATCTGGAGATACAGCCTCAATGACTCAACCAATCCAGGCACAACTTGGTGAGTCAGGAGTACATGACTCAGCCAAGCTGTGCTATGGCACATGACCCTTTTCAGTGAGTCATTCCTGACAAATCAAGCTCTGATTGGTAGGAAGCATGGTAGAGTCCCCTGGAAACAGCCAGTTTCTTCCAACCCTTTCTTCCATCTTCCACAAGCTTCTTCCCCCATTCCATTAATATATAGAAGGTTCTACCTGCTTACTAAGCTCCTGTACATTACAATATAAAAGGAGGCCCTTTGCCTGTCCTTTGAGCAATCAATCTACCCATCTTCTATCCTACACAGCTTGTGTGACTTGCACATCTTACCTAAGTTCCTAACCCGAACTAGAATACTACTCTTGCTTAGAGTAACTATTCTTAGTTAAGTAGTTGCTTTACTGCTTAGCCACTTAGCCTAACACGCTGGGTGAAACTCTACAGAGTGAGGTTGGCAATCAATTTTCTTGTCAATTAGCACTCCAATACCCGAGACGAGCTGTTCAGTTGATTTTCCTGTTCAGTGACTTTCACAAGTCAAGTCAAGTCAAGTTGTGCGCGAAAGGCACTTCACATTACTCTCTCGTTATTGCAGTGCATTGACATTGGTCGACCCAATCCACTTACAAACTCTCCTGCGGAGCCTATTCCCTCTTTATTAAAAGGAATACTCTTGGACCCCGATATTGTCCTTGAACCTACACACTCTTCTAGTTTATTGTTCAGTGCAGCTAAGAAACGCATTGCCTTCTACCTGTAATAACTTGGACTAGTTATTACACAGATTGCAACCAAGGTACAAATATTAAATTATTTCCGGAGTTGTGCTGCTGCATTGAATTGGTATTCTACTAGTCGTGTAAACGACACGTTCTGATAGACAGAGGCGTTAGCAATAACACCAAAGTCTTGAAGGGTTCCAAAACAATAGGTGAACCAATGAATGTTCACAAGATAAGAGGGTTTGCCTAACCGGGGCTCACCCTATCTACAGTCGTAGCGAAATAGCTCGCAGCACTTGACGACGTAACGTGCAAGATATCGCGGAAGGGCTGTCTAAGTTTCGACGGTCCCTTCGCTGGTGAAGGTGCTCCTTCAGAGCCCTTCGCCAACAGCACAGAAAATAGTTCGAAGGCTAAGGTAACGAAGATGAAGTATGAGAACTCACCAGTGATGCTTAAGTCCTTGGCTGGTTGAAGATAGAAATCTTCAAGGAGAGGCTCAAGATGATGATCACAGCGAGGTCAAGTTTGTACAAGATGGACGACGTATGATAATTGAACTGGGGAATATACATGCGAATGTAAACTACTTATATCGAATGCTCGCAAGGTATTAGCGAATAGGAAAGAGGCCGTCGTGAGTTAGGGCCGGATCGGGGTGTGCAGTCATGATACTAAGGAGATGGAATAAACATACAATAGAGTGAGGGAAGAATGCGAACGTGGAACGACGGAGAGTAAAAGGGGGCGAAGGCACTTATGGACAAAACCATGTCTTGGTACCCGCATACATGCTACCCTGCACGGACTCTTCGTTTGCTGGGTTGATCCCGCATGACCTATGGAAGGAACGCCCTGAAAACGCACTTTGGCCATACGAACACCCAATGGGGTTGGATTAAGAAGATGATGGGGCTAATGATGAACCATCATGCCGGGTGAATGGTATCGATGGTATTGATCATATTTGATGGCGTGCCTGCTGGCGAAATGCGCAAGCAGCGAATAGGGATTCGGAGGATGGGGCGAACAACGAGTAGAGTGGATGTAGAGGAGGAGTGGTTGGTAGGTGCGGCGAACTCTGACGAAGATGCTAGGGAGTGACGAGGGGGAACATGGAGGTAACGCGGTAGGAGAAATAAACCGGTCATGACAGCCATATCTAACATTGATCTCTCATTATTGGAAGCTAATCTATTCTGCTTGCGTATCTCATCATCAATCTCAAATAACGATCGAGTATCAATATATCCTTTCTCATCAAGAGTATCAAATATTGAGATCTCATCAGGAGTAGATTGCTTTGGTTTCTTATCTGGTTTTGATCTAGTTTTACTCATTTGAGGAGAATTATGTACTGAACTATCCTTTGTACGATTCTTATCTTGTTTTGTCAGGAGGTTTATTTGATTCTTATCATTGATTACCTGATATGATACCAGATAATTACATCTAAGATATACTGTTAAAATGGATACTTCTTTTCCATCCATATATACATCCATGTCTACTAACTCATAGTAATTACCTTCTGAATCATGTATTCTACAAATTGGTGTGATTCTTTTGATATATCTAGCATGATGTGATTTATCTGGTTGTTCTGTCAGCAGATTTATTGGATTATTATCATTGACCTCATATGATACTAGATCATCCTCTTCATCATATGCTATTAAAGGGGATATTTCTTCTCCATCCATAAATACATCCATGTCTGCTAACTCAAAGTAATTATCTGCTGAATGATATACCCTACAATTTTCTGTGATATTTTTGATATCAAATTTAATGTTTCTACTGCTTAGGTCTTCTTGAGTAAGCTGAGATTCCTTTTGAGCATGAACTGTTGTTAAATTTATTGGTTCTGGTTTGTTGTGTTGTTTTGTCATAAAATTTATTTGATAATCTACGATCTCATATGATACCAGGTCTTTCTTTTTACGGTACACTGTAGACAACTTGCAAGGTGTTTGATCTATAAAGACCCATATCTTCTAGACTATAGCAATTATCTTGTTAATCATAAAACATACAATATCCAGCAATCTTTCTAATTCGCAATCCTACATGCTTATTATTTTTAATCTGCTCTCTTAATTCTATAATCTCTCTACGTTGTTCCTCAGATATCTGTTTGAGATTTGATATTATCTCATCTTTTTCTTCTATCCATTCTGTGATTCTGTCAATCCTTTTAGAGAGCTTGACAATCTGGGCTTCCATGGCTACTAGACCCAATTCCAATTTCACAGAATCAATTTTCAATACTGACTCATATTAGACACTAATCTGGTTTTATAATTCAATTGTCAACTAGGTCCTTGTCATTGCTAGCACTCTTGTTTAAATTACATATCATCAGAAATATTATTATTATGATCATGCTTGCTAACTACAAAGTTTTGGTATCATTGATTTATCTCTATCTGTTAGTGTATATGTCATCACTTATTGTGGAAGGTAATATAGACCAGTAGTTGAGAATATAATTCCAGTAAAGTTCTATATTCTCTTTTTGTTATTTATGGTTTTATTTAGAGAGTTGAATAGTGAATGCAATATAAAATCGAAATATATACAGTCGTCAGCTTATCAACGAACTAAAATATACAACACTCTTTTTTCTGACTCATCATTATAGCTGAGAACTTTCCTTTATAATGAATGAGTCACTCCTTGAAGAATATCAAATGTTGATGAATGAACATTGGGGGTTTCTTGATGAAAAATGGCCTTTGTTGAAGCCAACTAAATTTAATCAAACAGGACTAAAACCTGTTTCTGAAATAGATCTCATCAAAAAAAGAGTATTAGAGAAACTTGGACCAATACCAGTGTTCTTCTTCCTAGTAGTGTTGTTTCCATTCAAGCACCACCCAGGTCCATATTGAAATGTAGAGAAGGGACTATTAATAATCTATCATCTGCTTGAAGGTTGTACATTTGATGATATGAACAGATTTATACCTGGGAGTACTTTTCATGCGATCCATCAGAGTTTTTTTAGACATGAAAAGGATCTTAATAATGACTTAAATGACAAAGTCATTGATTTGTTGGCTCATATGTTTTCCAACATAAGGATTAGAATATTATCTGCAAAGGATAATAATAAGGAAAAAGTATTCAACACAATAACTTTATTCCTTGATGGTCATGACACAAGAGGAACAGAAATAGGGAGATCATCTAAAGTGCAATGGCCACATAAACTAAGGCATTCTGGAATGAGAACTCAAGTAATTACTGATCCTCATGAGATGGCTGTGTTTGTTTCTGATTGATTGCCATGTAACCACTCTGATGGAGCAATGTTCGCAGAAATGAACTTAAGAGATAAGATGGATAAGGCGGATCATATGGCTCTTGATGGAGGCTATACGCTATTTGTGAAACAAGTAGTAAAGCAAGGTAGATTGAAAGACATGAATTTCTGCCATCCAATTCGGAAGCAGAAGAATGCTGAACTATCAGATATGGAGAAGTGCTACAATGAAAGATTTGGTACTTTCAGATCAAAGATAGAAAGCTTCTTTGGAGAGTTAGGAATAACATTTAAGAAGTTAAATAATCAGAAGCCTGTCCAAACATCAAATCCTAAGATATTCTCTTTGCAGTTTAGATTAGCATGCTTGCTACTTAATATCAAACGGTTTGTTAAATTAGGAGAGCTCCAAGCACAACCTAATCATATGTCATGGATGGAGAGACATTTTGGCTATCCATCAACTGATACCCTTGACTTTGAGTCACTGAGAATCTCAACTCTAAAGGGTATTACAGAAGATGCAAAGAAAATGTCTAAGTATCAAGCACGATTGTTAGCAGGTGCAGATACAGATGAATCTGATCAAGATATTGAAGATACATATGAAGTGAACAAAATACTTGATCATAAGACAAAAGGAAAGAAGAGAGAATACTTAGTTCAATGGAAAAACTATGAAGATCCCACTTGGGTAAGGGAGGAAGATTTTGATCCAACACAATGCATAGAGAACTACATTAGACATCAAAAGAAGGAGGGTAGGTGCTACTAGGAGGATGTTCACATTGCAATGTACATTCTTTTAGGATATATTAGATATCTTTTAAAATATCAACCCTAACCAAATTCATAGTCCATCATTTTGAGCAACTTGTATATTGTGGATAGCCTAAATTTTTTTGAATGTTCTGATATTTTAAAAATATGGTTGTATGTGCTAAAGCATGGTGTGTATTGAGATAACAGAGCAATTTCAGATAGGAGTTGGATGACTATATATTAAAAGTATATATGAAGCTTGCTACATGTATGATGATAGAATGTAGAGGCAAGTATGGACCATATGAGTACATGTTAGAAGTATATATGAAACCTGTTAGATGTACAATCACAGAATATAGAAGCAAGTATGGACAATACCTGTACTATATTATTATATGTGGTTGAGAGATCTGATTAGAAGGTATGTTTAAAATAATATGCATGTATAGTACAAAGATATGTAACTATTGATGTTTAGACAATGGGGTATACACCCTTTCCTGGGGGAGCTGCAGACTGTGAGAAAGAACTGTAGGGCTAGGATTAAGCATGTCTTACAGGTGCTGGCAACTGTCTCAATTGTGATATATTTTATGAAATATAGATTAGCTAAGCTATATATACATATATATGACATTTATAAACATCCTCCTTATTGGATGAGCTCAGCTCAACGGTCAATAAACCATCTCACCTCTATATTGATAACCAGTCCACTCGCTCTGTTGCCAACAATCTGGAGCATCATGGGAAAATGAAGCATCTCGACCTAGGGTATTTCTGGCTGCGGGAGAAAGTTGCGCAGAAGGTCATCCAAGTGAATTATGTACCTATAAAGGACATGCCGGTGGACCTATTAACAAAAGCCTTGCCCCATGAGTCAGTGGAGTGGCATCGCCAAGCCATGGGCCTTTTCTAGGACAGATTGTCCATGTCAGGGGTGTGTGTTGCAGCAATATTGTCACATGACACGATCAATGGCTTAGTCAGATGTCACGCTGTACAGTAGCCTGACTTCGGAGGTAGAACCTTACTTCTTCCTCCAAACCCAGGTAAGTAGCTAGTCACATACAGTAGAAACTTACTTACTTCTTCCTCCGAACTCCTGCATTTAATAGCAGGAAATCTCCACAGCATATGTCGATGTCCATTTTTGCTGTAAAGCGTGAGCATGCCTAGTCACGTGATGTAACGGACTGTCAATACCGTTGTCTGGAAAAGTGCCTGGTGCTTCCACCACCGGACACTGAGCAGCAAATTAATTAATGGGATGACTTTAAAACATACTAGAGGTCATTTTTATAATTTTTTTTTAAATTATTCTTGAGTGACTTCTTCAACTACATGCCTCACAAGCCATTTGTCACTGGTCCCAGAAGGCACATACATCACGACATAAACAAATTGATTCTTAGCTATTCACACAGGACAAGTTGTTAGAATACATCTCTGCTTCGATAATCTAAAGAAACCTTGACGCGAGAGGTGTTGTGGCCGATGCAGCACTGTGAGGAGACTGTAAAGATGTCGATATTAGTACCTTGTATCACAAGGGCACGACAGAACTTGACCAAGTGTGGTATTCTGAATGCTACGTAGTGACAGGTGGAAATAGGATGCGATGGGAACCGCTGGCATGGGAATACAGTGGGTCCCTAAGGGGCCCACTGTGATTATGTAATGACTAATGTACATAGACAGGTTATTTACACCCTCCCCCTCTTTAGACAACTATAGATAAATTTAGGACTCATAGAGGTCATCCATGATGGCATCCTCTAGTGGTTCCGATACGATGATGTCGTCATCGTATGGGGCCGGTGGAGCATGCGACTCCGCTGGGAACACCTCCGTGTCCACGGGGGTGGTTGGGTGTGGTGGTTCTACCTCACCACTGGCAGGGGCTTCCGCTTGGTTGGCAAGGCCGGTGTCCTTGCGAAACATGGCCTCGATGGCCGGGTCATCAGCCTGGGGAGGAGGCCAGATGCTCGCAAGCTCTTGATCAAGCTGAGCATGAGTGAGCGGTAGTGGCACCACGGCCCTCACATGGCTGGTCTCAAGGACCTTTTGTTGGCCCTCCCGTGCGGCGGCACTGAATGCCACGCCGGTGAGACTGCGTTGAACATAATGTTCAATGCGAGCCACCCGTTCGCGAGTGATGCCTGTGTAGCGGGCCAGCCATTGTGCGATCTCGGCAAGCGGGATGTCGGAGCCAGCTCGGCCTCCCACAGGATATGGACCCATGATGGACAACCGCAGGCTGGTGCTCTGCGGTGTCAGGCATTCCCTGGCATCGACGAAGCTCAACCATTGGTCAGTCAAGCTGAACAAGTCGAGGAGTCTCGACTTGAGAGGTGATGCGACCCCTTCATGCATAAACTATACAGTGGGTCCCTAAGGGGTCCACTGGGATTATGTAATAACTAATGTACATAGACAGGTTATTTACAGAGACAGTCCCCCTAGCGTGGCATCTTGGTACAGGCCTCTCTGGAGATGAAGTCGGAGCTTCAAGGCTTGCGCCGAACCTAGTAACGGGTGGGGAAATACATCTCTCCATCACTGTAATAGGTAACTGCCAGACTAATTATGGTCAGTGGCCCCCTTGCTGGTGGAGACCCATGGGGATAAGACACGAGCAACAAATCGTACTGTAAGAAAGAAAATGGGAACATGTTCGGGATAAAATAAGAGCATGGAGGGAAAGCCAACATAGGATATGAAAGAAAAAAACCTTCACAGGACAGGGTGTGTTGACAGAACCCTCCCTCAGACTTTCAATTGGAGTCAGGATGTATCACATCATGTGAGATCATGTATGTAGTGCCACCCATGCACACTATGTCCAACAAACGTTTGGACCCTACAGCATTGCTATCCCAGTTTCCCATACCTCTCTCTTCAATGCCCAAAAAAAAACTGATAAAACGAAAGCTGAATCTGAGACACCTGGATGCAGCGAACCAAGAGGTCATTGTACAAATCAACTACGTGGCTGGCCATGAGTACCAGCCTACTACTAATCCTACAAAGGGGTATATGATAGATGAACCCCAAGTCTACAGTTGAAGCGAAGCCTTTACACCACTTGGAGAAATTGTCTGGAGTGTTGAAGACAACGTGCAACGATCGACTCACCTGCTGCATTCTCCCCATCATTTGTTTCGGCCCCATACTCCCTGGGATGCCCGTTCTGCTCCCCAGGGTCTGGGCTGCCTGCTCCAGCAATTTCAGCTGGCAGGGTTCTTGCCAGCTCGTTCACCATTCTTGTGACATAACTCAAACGCCATAGCTGCAAAGAAAGCTTCAGTTGATATACTGAGACAATGACATGTCAGAACTGGTTCTTTTAAGGTGTAATAGCAGGTATCGATGAATCTGAGACACCTGGATGCAGCGAACCAAGAGGTCCCTGTGCGAATCAACGACGTAGCTGGCAAAGGGTACCAGCCTACTACTAATACTACGAAGGGGTATACGATAGATATACGATAGATAGACCCCAAGTCTACAGTCGAAGCAAAGCCTTTACAACACTCAGCGAAATGGTCGGAAGTGATGAAGAAGGGTTATCTGAGGTAGATGACAGGGTTAGCTGAGATAGATGACCCCTTCGTTGGCGAAGGCACTCATCTAGAAGCTTTCGCAAACAGGCACAGGGTAATCCCAAGCATTCGGAGTAAGGAGAATCGGTAGTGTCAACTCACTAGAGATGTTCCTATTCTGGATATGAGTGAGGGATACGATAGAAGGGTAGAGCTCAAGAGTTGGTGTTTCACAAGTGGGTAAGGTAATGCACAAGGAATACGTATGATAATTGAACTGGGGAACATACATGATGGACCAGTCCTTTTTATAGAGAATACATGTATGCTACTGGTGAATGAGAAAGCAGCCGAATGATTTGGAATATTACAAAGAATACACAGTCACTTTTACAAACAAAGGAGAAACATACTGTGTGGAGTAGAATGTATATCGTGCGTCCTGATTGTGAGATGGAATCGACTCAGTTCATCCTGGTACTTGGCTCATCAATCGTACTCGTACCTCAACTCAACTCGTGATATGGAGTTCGGTGCTCAGGAGTGGTATGTTGGTGCTTGGCTCAACTCGGTGAGTGTCAATTTGTGTTTGTGGTGTCAGCTCATGTCTCGATGGCTCGGGTGTGTATGCATGTGTCTTGCAGTGCTCGAAATGGGATTGAATGTGGATAGTAAGTGGGAGATCATTAGAGTAGTCGTGAATAGAAGTCATTATAGTGGACATTATGGGTCGTTAGTCATGCATGTGAAGTCATGAAATAAATCGAGTGAAACAAATGTCCATAGCCGCTAAATCTCTCCTCGCGACACTTATAACCCAACCATCACAAGCTCATGCAACGACAAGTACCGACACAACATGGCAACATCATGAAGCCACCACCAGACCTTATCTTCTTCAACTGCAGCGCTCTTTCTTGTCATGCTAGCTCACTTCGGCGACCGAGCACTTAATAAGCCAGACCCACCATGTCCATGAACACCCACACGGAGAGAGAGAGTACTTGCCTCACTAGGAGGGGAGCGGTAAACGGCTCAAGGAGATGGGCCCACGGGTGGCGATGGGCCCATCATCAGTGCATCCGCTCCCTCGAGGATGCAGAGGGTATGGGATTCCCAGGGAGACTGGGGAAAGGCCCACCCATTTAAGTACAGACAGTGTAGCAACCATCATGGACTTAGTCCGTAAATAAAAATAAAAATAAAAAAAGGTAGTGTTATAACCATGCTATTCTGACTTCCAACACTCAGTTCCGCCTCGTTTCTGACATTCCAATACTTCTAATAGTCCAGCCCCTTGTTATATCCTTTCCCCATTCGACTCTATTACTCAGACCTTTCGGACTCAACTCACAGCACAGCAAGACAATATGTCTGACCCCTCTTGAGTCCCATTGTTCTGTCATGTCAAATATGCTTTCCATCCCCTTGTTCCTTTGCCTATCGTTCTTGACTCTATCCTGTACCCCCCTTGTAGTTCTTTGTTCCTGATTAGTTACTTACCTTGTATATCATATACAACTTCTGCTTCCTCAGAACATGCTTAGTAGTACAACATTACATGTTGCCTCCACTTTTCGTGTAAAAGCCCCTCATGTATGCTCTCAATTCTGCAATCAGATAATCACCTTCAATATGTGATTCCCTTCACTCTATCTCCTGTTCTTAGCACAGCAAGTATTGCAAGACCTCGGTCCGTCTGCTTTCTGACCTCTGCCTCTCTGCCTTTCCGCCTTCCGCCTTCCAACTTAGTTTCCGACCTTTGGCTTACTTTGACACTTTGCGACTTCCAACTTCCAATCCGAAATACTTAGGATGATAGTTCATTGGGGGTGCATCATATAAGTTGAAGCTGCTGTCCTTTCTGGTTCCAACTTCTGGGATTTGCAATACTTAACAGGTAGCACACTGCCAGTGGGGATCCTCAGCTTTTTTTCTTTGGATCTGCCTTTGCCAGGTGAGTCTCATGTCATGTAGATAGTCTTTTATTCATGACTTTGGATCCTCCTCTACCAGCCCACATGATATTCGCTGCTTCGGGAGAGTTGCCCTTACAATCATTCTCATGAACACCACCTTCTAGGCCACTACCTCTTAGAAGGGACTGGGACTTCACATGGGAGTATTTGCTTCTCATCTTTCCTACTTCGTACTTCAAGGTCACACCATGCTCTTGGTGCAGCCCTCCACAGGAGAGCCTTCTCCAATGAAAGGATTGTTCCTCCCCAAACGACCTCTCCATGCAGCCTTGCACATTAGATCATCCAGATAAATGGCTATTCACTTCGACTGTAGATTAGGGTCCTTTACATAGATCACCCTACACCTAACACATCTTTGCTGGTTCAGCTCGCTTCACCCAACCACATCCTTCATCCCACAAGGCTTTCAGGCATTTGCCATGTTCATGTATCCATGATTCACTGATACACATTACTAAACACCCAAAACCAATCTTGACAGTGTCATTCAGGCTTCAGGAAATTGGAGTAGCCCACCCAGTTAGTCATAGTTAGCTGGTGATAGGGTTCCCTAGAGTTTCCTCATTGGATCCCCCTCTGTGTATGTCCATGTCATGTATGTAGTTCTCTATCTAACTTTGGATCCCCCTTGTCCAGTCCACTGTTTGAGCGTAGATCATCTGCCTCAGTTGCTCTTATATGTCCCTTGTTAGTGCCATATGTGTGGTGTGAATTGAACAGTATAGATGTGAGATGTCATGGTCTGAATAACGCATTTGTAGAATAGAGATGCAATTTTTATCTACTAAACCATGATAATCCGTGCCAAGGGAGATCAATCCTGAGGGCCGTTCAGGTCCTGGCAAATATTAATATTCTCATCTGTGGGTCCCTGGTGCGAAAATCCAGCGCTCCGCCCCTTCATACCCTGTTAATGGATCCTCATAAATTCCCCACGGGGCGGCTTCTTGAAATGGTATACATGTATGATGGAGCTCAGCAAAAAAAGAAAGAAAGAAAGAAAGAAACCAAGAGTACTGTAAAGAACAGTTTGTTGCGCAAGCAAGTCCAAAACACCTGACGGGGCAGCTGTGCAAAACATCCTGTGGCCCCCCAAACACCGGCTGACAAACAACCCCCATGGTTTCGGATGTCACCTCGACAAGACAAACGTTTATTTGTACTCGATGGGTCACGATGGCTTCCGGAGATTTTCCGATGTCCCATCCTTGTGAATGATGTCTATATATAGAGTAGGCGTAATATGCCAATACGACAACCAGCAGTGGCGAAGGTGGCGTAAACGTTACAAAGCTTCAGGCAATCTGGGAGCTTCTAATTATGGTCTCGAAGGTTGCTACCAGGGTCTCGTTAGGGATGGGAGTGGGCTTCTTTCAGCGTACAGGTTCGCCAATGCGTCAGGGATTGCTGAGCATCGCAAAAACGATCACTTGATCAGAGATCGAAGGCGGACACATGGCCAAGTATGCATCTCTAGGACCACTCAGTCAGGAACATCTGTCCCTAACAGCACGTGTGGGAGGGTCTTTTCGCATGGTCCTAGGAATAGAAAATGAGCATCTTCATCTCCAGGCGTATGTTGAATGTTAAACACGACTACTGTGCCACCATGTTGTGCGACGTCGTACGCGTATCCAGCTGCCGGGTATACCTGCTTAATCTGTATGAGTATACGGTGTCATATTCCTGCATGCAACCTACAGTGGACGATGTTCCCACAACCAGGGCCAAATCAGCGTTGTCAACTGCCTGTCCAATCTCTTTCAAATGGTGAGGGATCTCATCGAACCATACAACTCCGGGTCGCAATAGTCCAGCACAGTGACGACAGCGAGGAAGGTCATTCAAAGGGATCTCGAGCTCTCTTCCCACCATTTCTTCTGTACCGGCTAGACTTGGGCAAATAGGGCTACCAATGTTCCTTTCGCGATCGCCACAAACAGTACACAGGGTGTCGAACAAATGACCGTGCATCTCGTAGAGATCAGGTTCGCGAGACGGGCATGCTTGCCGAAAAGCTTTGGCGCTGAGACCGTCCACATTCTGTGTGACTAGAGTGAAACTGGCTTCAGGAGCAACGACCTTGAGATGTTCCGGGAGGGACAGGATAGCAAGGGCGAGATGAGCGGCATTTGGAGTTGCTTTTGATGCCCTAGAGACGTCTGTTAGCTTCCACTCGGAGTAGTGCATGTGATGTGCAATACATTTCTCTCCGATAGTGATAAAACTGCCAGACTCTACTTGGATTTTTTGAGAAAGCTTGAGGAGTAGCAAGACTCATGGCGTCATGAGACCTCCAAAGCCCTCCTGCACCCCTGAAGGTAGGTATGCCTGTGTGGGGCCACCAAAGCCCACGTCAGTATGTATCACATAAGTAAAATCACGGAATGAACGCAACCGGATGCCGAAGAGAGCCCTGCCCCTGCGATGGCGACAATGTTTTTGCTCTTTCGGAGAACAGAACGGAATTGCTCAATACTGTTTGACGGAGGCATAACGATCGATCATTTGTCTGGGTCACGCCTGTTACTGTCAGTGTCACAATATTTCATACTTTTATTCACGCCCGGTCGGGTAACGGGTTTGTCTTTTGGGTGACTTGGTAAACATTCGGCACGCCCGCATCACTTCTTCTTACTTGTTATCGTACTGTAAGGCTCGGTTGAAATAGGCCACGGACACCGTTGGTATGGAAATTAGCCTGTTACATAAAACTTTAACGGTGAACCTTGAAGCCTCGGAGAACCCAAATTCTTGTAGGTTGCACCCCTGCATTCCCAGTGCCAGTTTTGTATGTCCGTATATGATTTCGACATCTATCAAAACCATGTCACCTTCGTAAACAGGTTTCGTGTCATCGCGTCTAAATTCACGGTCGGGGGGTCAGGTGATTCACTCATGTGTTTCTCCATTAAGGCTTTATCAGCACTAGTGCAATATCTATCTGTGTCGTATTTTCTGAATCAGTCAACCATCAGTTCGACATAGGCTTAGCATTCCCGGGGTCAAAGCTCACACCTATTAAAAGTTATCACTGTCCCATCACAGATACCAGATTATCGCGACTAGAAGTTTTAGGAACAGCTCAGATGATATCGTCTGTACAAATTCGCATGAAAAACCATAGCAACAGCCATCAATATCGGGAAGGCAGTTCTCGAAGAGAACCCGCCGTATGTGGATGAATGACAAGGGCGAGGAGCATGAAAACCAGAAGAAGAGATAATACTCTTGCTGGGTATTGTATAAGGGTTAAAAACCACCCGGAGACAGCAACAAAAGCACCATCCGCCGATGTGAGTAGAGCACACGCCCCTGGGTGTATCAACGTTATCCGTAACTAATTTATAGCAAACCATTGCCAGGCAGCTTTTCCTCCGAAGGACTATACAGTACGTAAGAATATGATATGTGTGCTTCACTCCTGTTTTTTTTTTCTCTTGTGGGTTCACACTCACTTGCCACGAGCGTGACATTTAATCGATCATTTGGGTCGCGGGGGCGTTATTGGCCGCGGAGACACGACGGGCTCAAGAGTAAACTAAAACAGGGCCAGTACCTCACTGTGAACCTCACAGCTTGATTTGAAACCGGTAGATATAGCATACCGCGACCATTGCACAACAATGTCACCCTCAAACAATAGACAGCGATGCAGCGCACTGAAGGTCTGACCCCCGTTCTCGGATAGTTAGTGTCAACGCTGGTGTCTTTGAGCCTCAAAGACACCGGCGTTGACACTAACTATCCGAGAACGGGGGTCAGACCTTCAGTGCGCTGCATCGCTGTCTATTGTCTCGGCCGAGATGAGCTAATGTTTTGTGCCAACGTCCATTGTTGAGTTTCAGGCTTCATCTGCCTATCGAACATGAGATGAGTGATTGTTTGATGTATTCATAGAGATCAAACACGAAGTGTTTCGCCCCACAATTCGTGTGAACGTGCATCATAGGATCAAAAGGGAAGTCGTCCGGACAGCATATGATGGATTGGAAATTAACCTTGATATAGAAGAGAGAGCCAATTCTTCCAGGACCATCCATATACAATGCACACAGCGTGCATCAGAAACGTCTCCAGGAAGGTTGATTGATGGTCAGGACGCACAGTCATGAGCCGTTTTAGATGTTATCGTGGAGGCCGACAACAAACCAGCAGATATCCAACAATAGAACATGTCAGTAAGCAGTGAGTCCACAGCTTCATAATAATGAATTCCGGCCAACACACAAGGTTACTGGCCGTAAATAGTGAGGCTTAGCGCGGTGACAGAAAGGAAACCCGACTGGATTCGAGGATTAAATGCTGCCTCCCAAAGAAAACCGGCTTGAGCACGAGAAAAACTTATGAAGCACACTTCCTTCTATGCCTGCCTCGAGAGGTTTTACAGATGCATAGCTCGACGGATCCTACACCATGCTCCCCTGGCCAGATGCCTTGGAACTGCCTGATGTATGTTCATGGCTATCGAAGGGGATGGCTTGAAGTGAGAATTCATCCGAGAACAGAACTCGCTAGGGGACGGCGCGAAGCTGGCATTGATATGAGAAAAGAATTCCATGCTGTAGGTCTAACACCGATTGAGATGGAATTCTGCCCACCGGTACTCTGAGCGGTGAAAAGTGAAAGACAAAACGGTGCCATCGAACAAAACAGATAGGAGTTACCTCGGCTGGGTGAGTCTCGGGTTGCCACTTATAATTAATCCATCAACGAGGGAACATTTTTGGTTAGGACAACTTTACCGGCAGGATAGCGGCTTAGCGAGCAGTAATAATCATAGAACACGAGTTTCTTCACGGAGTAAACAGGTCGCCGAGCATAGTGACTTTCGACAGCCTGAGAAATTTGATACCTAAGCTAAAACGATGATGGCTCCCGTTGGACGTGATACGCTCCTGTCAAACTCGAGGTGTGTGCGCGTATCGGAACGAGGTTGCTCCCGAGTGAGAAGCTGTCGCTTGACATGCCTCATCTCCGTAGTCTCCACGATTGAGCTATGGTCATAGTCGTCCATACATCAATGCGAGGACTTTTACTGGGAGTTCCTTAAGTCAGGTCCCCGCTAGGCCGGTAAGGACTATGCAGCACGCGAGCATACTATGAAGTCTCAGAGTGTGCTGGTATTTGATTTGCGAAGCGCCGCGTGTAACATTGAAGTTCCGCACCTGATCACAAACACGAATGGACTTGACTTCCGGGGTGAGGCGCTCATAAATGTAGAAGCATCCAGCATGCATGCCAGACTTTGCCAGTGGCGCGCCCCTTGCCTGCGGCTCACATGAGCATGTGTGGAAACTAACTCACGTCTGTAGCATGAAAGAGAAGGATGCAATGCTGCTCAGAGTGTATTATCCTGGAAAGGGTTGATCAGCATGGCTCAAGGAAGTTGCGCTCGGTGTTGCAGGGCAAAGAATAGATCGCCAGTTGATGCTCCTGCTAATTCACTTTCAGTGGAAGCGTAGCTTGTGCCGTATCTCGGCTGCATTGAACCTGAGGCCTGAGGCCTGAATATCGATGACGCTACGTGGACGAATGGGGGATCTGAGTATGAAACCTCGCTCAAAATTAAAATCTTGGAGGCCGTATCGCGGAATAAAGCTGGCCGACCCTCCACATCATGATGATGCAATCTGATCGGAAGAAAGTGGATCTCCCACTCCTGGATATTGCGTGTGACGAGCTGATAGATGAAGATATATGGACGACATGCGACGTACCGAATACGGGACACTGTCTCAGTAAGTATCCGGCTGATCTCAGGCTGGCGAGATCATTTGCTCCGCCTGCCGGCTCTCTCACTGCCACAGGAACATGGTACACGAGCAAGACAGACGGGTTGCGATCTATAAATTCGCTGTGGCAAAGGAGGCACGTTGAAATGCCGCGTTGGTGAACTTTCGGGATGCGTAAAGATACGTCTGCCATGGGGTTATATATGTAGCATGATTATGTAGCCCGCTAAATGGATAATGCCAGGCTGGCTGCTCGTGTGCCAATGGTGACTTCCGTGATAGGCGAGGCGAGATGGAAGTCCACTTGACGCGCATGGCAACCGCCATCAGATTGGATTACGTAACTCAGATTCGAAGAAGGCTATCTGAGCTCGGATCATGAGCGTATCGCATCATCCCGGGTGAATAGTAAGCCATAGGAGGAGACATGAGCCAGAGGGTCCACAAAAGGAACTGTGACTGGGCGCGCTGTCAAGGGTGAGATGGGGCGGCAGTAGGGGAGCGCTGAGGGGACATAAGATCGCGCTTCTCGTTGGGTGCAAGGCAAAATCCATACTTAATTATTCGCGATAAAGGAGTGTCCGTTTAGTACGGCCGTTTGGTGCTGAGTTACTTTACGTACTAGACGCTCAATTCCGTCCTACGTCGGATGCTCGTTCCTCTGCCAAGGCCAAGTTCTCGGACCATGGAGCACATCAGGCTTCCCATCGACTATCAGACAGTTATCAGATCCTTGGGCAGGGGCGATCCTCAGACCTATTTATGGCCATAGTGGGCCTCAGGTACCGCTGTGATCCCGATCAATGTGATCACTGATAACCTACGATAACTCCAAAGATTTTCGTCATTTCCTCAACGGGTAGAGTTATCCGTTCACGAGGTCGGCTTCGCCTCGGGTGTCGGGGCGATGTTGGAGTATCGTCGGAGGTCGCTGAGTTTCAAGTGTCCCTTACTCCGCTTTGTCCGACCACAGGAGTCAGTAAATACTCGTGAACAAGCACATGGACCTGTACTTAGTAGCCGGGATGAGATAGCAGATAGCTTGCTACCAGTGCAGAGTTGGTATCGAGTCCGAGTCGAGGTGAGCTCGACTTCTTTTTAACTGTTTGCATTCGCGTTTCACATGCGCGTCGGACAAGAGACTCGGAGCATATTATGGAGGTCGCTATGTACACTTGTCTAAATGTGAAACGTCACTGACTGTTGATGCATATAGGGTGTCAAACTCGGTTGTCAATCACCTTCGAGGGGGAGTCGGTACGACTTTCAACTTCTTGCATTCACTATGTGGCCCCGTGGGCGGAGTACCTATCCCGACGTATATTTGTGCACGGCCCCGAGTCGCACCGTGTTGCGGCATTTTCTTGTTTGAACATAGCCTGCCAGAGCCCCCCACAGTTAGGCGTATTGCCTCATTCCCAGTTTGACTCGTTGTTTCCTTTATACTTCTGACTGCTGGCTGATATGTGGCACGCACACACATCAGTCTCAGCTGCTAATGAAACAGCAAAAACTTCAGTCACCTCGTGCATCTACATGGACAGCTCACCATCACAATCAAAGCAGTGCGAGAAGAGCCCCCAAAATATTAGCCTCTTTTCTGACCTGTGCGGTGGCTGGGTTACCTTACACAGGCTTCGTCACCGGCCTGGACTTCTAGGGTACCCCACCTTGCTACATACGGTTGTACGGATTTCGCCATGGGTACGTGGCGGTGCACTCAAACGGTGGGGCAAGGGCGGGGTGGCAAGTCACCGCGTAGGCTGTCCAGTGCATGAATTGTGTGGAGTTGGCCATGATGATGATGGACGAGTAACGAGTACATGCAATGCGAAGGTTTTGGCGTTAGGACTCCATTCGATCGGAACCAGTAAGTGAAGGGTCTTGAACATGAGATGTGGCGGTGTACTTGGCAC
Organism: Gautieria morchelliformis; assembly: GCA_015179125.1. Classification (NCBI taxonomy): domain Eukaryota; kingdom Fungi; phylum Basidiomycota; class Agaricomycetes; order Gomphales; family Gomphaceae; genus Gautieria; species Gautieria morchelliformis. Next base: position 6,469 of record WHVA01000213.1, on the reverse strand, counting down.
AGCACTAGACAAAGGGATCGGTACTGGGTAACTCACCACCCATGCGACCTTCCTGCCATTTTCTGAAACTTCACCAGCACCCTGAACAGCTCATTCATGCCATACACCTGGTGTGATGTGTTTCACGTCTCGAACACAAAAGGAACTTGGTTGAGTTAAGTGCTGCGCGCGAAAGAAAAGGGAAGAAAGCTCTGAGAACATGCAGGGCTGGAACTGAGGCTGAGGGAATGACGTTGCATAGCCCAGATGTGTGATCTGCCAGTAGAGGTGGTAAGACTTCGTTTGAGTGCAGAAGCAACGTGAAGGTATTCGTAATTGACGGCCGAGGATCGGCACGTTTTCATGCTTCCTACATCACTAATCAACTTCGTCAGAACCCCCAGAACGCAAGGGCGTCATCCACGACCTGGGCTACTTGCCGTAGAGAATAACGTCCGAACAGTCGTTGGCACTACGATACCAACCGTGGCAGAGCCCCAGAAAAGCAAAAATGACCACAGCAGAACCCCGTAAATGAAAGACGCCGGGGAAGAAGACTCCACCTAAGGTGCATCAGATCGGATCAGCCTCGTGTTCTGGTACCTGCGGTGGGATGGCGGGTGGAATACATTCAGACGCTGATCTCGGGGAGAGAAGGTGGCACGCCGGGACGTGGCGGAGCGGTTGATGACCACGCACACGAGCACGAACTTAAAAAAAGAGACTTGCCAATGACGAAATTTGACAGTAGCATCAGCAGCTATTACGAGGAGACGCCCGCGGCGGTCGCTGGAGGGCGAGACCCGATCCAATATGGGGTAAGGCGGTGGCAGCTGTTTCATGTGGCTGCGCACAACAAAAAACGCAACAGATTAGGGTGAATACTTAATGCATACTTCTGGACAGATACTCACACAGACTGCGATTATTGTCTTCCGAGCATGCCGTTAGCTCACCCCAGTTAAAAACAGACGGATAGTAGGACGCCGTGGAAGCAGAGCTTCATAGTGACAGGTGGCAACGGCCGAAAGGTTGCGTTGGGAGTATGGACGGATTTGGGTTTGAGTTCGGGGGCCGACGTGCCTATTCAGTTTCAGCCACCACAGGGATGGGACTTAGTTGGCGAAGACAAGAAGCATTGTGCCAGATGTTAGAGGGCGGGAAATTTTGAATAAGCCGATACTCGGTGGAAGGGACAGATATAGACGAGGAGAAAATTTTTAAAGGACAATGACAGCAAGGGCACAGCCACTCGGACCGGACCGCCTGTGGTTTAAAACGCGGGAATCAGTCATCAGGATGCAGCCGAAACATAATGATGGAAACCAAAAAAAAAAAGAAACACGAGAGGTCGGCACAGCGGAAAGAACGAGCCTAGTAGACCGCCAATCATATCCGAGACGCGGGGGTTAAGATTACAATTAGCAAGTGACCCGGCTGCGTTGTTGTGCCCAATTGCAGGCATATGCGTATGCATTAGAACCCAAACGGGAACTATACACCTACAAGTGGTGGGCGATCCGGTGATTGATGATATTTGGCAATTCGTGTTCGTGTCCGTCCATCGATCATACATCACGAACGCCATCATCCAGCCAGCCGCCCGCTGACATAGAGGCCATACTATTGGGCCCACCGGGGTCAGAGCTGGTTGGTAAGGACGAGCGCGAGCATCTCCCGAAGAGCACCGTAGTGGGCATCATGAGGAGGAGGCGCCCGGTTGTACCGGCGTGGGTCGCCTGGGGCGTGGTGCTGGGTCTGCAGCGTGTGCGAATGCGGCTGGATGAGGGGATAATTGTGATGGCTGCGGTAGCGAGGTACAATGAATACAATGAATACTTACATCGATGGACATATCGAGGAAGAAGATCGCAGAGTTCTCAGGTATTTATGTAGTCTCCCCTGACGATGCCGTCATTTCTCCGCCGTGGGTGCATAGATAACTTTGTGCAAAACTGGCCCGCCGGGTGACGCGAGTGCGCAGAGGCAGGGTGTGTCGCCGCCAGGGGATAGTAACAAGAAGAACAGAAGCAAGGAACGAAAAAAAAAACTAACGCGAAGGGCCGTGCCAGCGCAGGCAGGTACAGCGCAACCCGGACCGTGGGCATGACACACTCCCAGTGTCTCGCATCGGTCAGAGCTCCTGCATCCATATCCCAATGCAGACGGGCAACCACATTACGAAATGCACATGCCATATGTGGAGGGCGATCCGGTGCATCTGATTGATTGATGATAAGTAGGTAATCCGACTCGGTATTTGCAATTCAATCGAATCATATGTCCGTCCATCACGAAGGAAGGCTGGGCAGCCGCCGATGTGTCCCGCTTATGGCAGGCGGCGCTTGCGGAGGCGCTGGGATGACCTTGGGCTCGATCGGGTGAGGTGGGGAGACTGAATACGGACATGAGGGCGGGAGGCTTGCGCATTCTGGATGACTGGGCGTGTCGGCTTCCTCCGTGTTGCTGTGTGGCGCAGGATGCCCATTGTTCTTCTGGATAGGGCTGCGGGGTATGCCGCTTGGACTACAGCAGTTTCCGGTTGGAGGTCAGCGGGTGGGATAAGTAATGCCAGCGACTTCAAATAGGGCGCGTATTCACCACGCGACGAAAACAGTGGGGGAGTATACCTGGATGCTGTGGTTATTGATATTGAACTTACAGCGGCTACCAGGACGTATATGAAATGCCCCTTCAAACCACCCATTGCACTTGCGTGCCCAGTGCTGTATTTGATTATTGAGCGTGCCCTTAGAGGGCGCATGAAGGGTGGCGGAAGAACCCGCGAGGACGCACAAGAAAAGGACAACTGAATCAAGCACGGGTCAATGCTAGCTTCACAGCCCCACCCGGAATAGTGCAATGCCGATCTGACGCCCCTCGTGCATGCGTGCGTCCGGGGCATAGCTATGTCAGCCAGATGAAAAAAATACGGTCGGCTGCATATGTGGTTCACCCGTTGCCGCCACATCAACGTAGATAAGTCCAGTTGTAGCTCTTGAGTCGTGCATCAGGCGGACGTCAAGGAGCGGTGAAGGGGGAAGGGGTGGCACGCGGGCCACGCAATGCGAATAGCACAGCATAATATCATAGGGAAAAATTGCAGGCAACCACACCACACGTGCAGGGCCACTGGGATTGGGAGTTGGTACCCGGGCGTTCAAGTTCAGCGGCGGAGACGCGGAAAGCAAGGCGATCCAGAGATGCACGCTAGAAGCTGCAGAATCAGAATCAGAAGCGTTGTAAATATAAAATAAGGTATGACAGACAGACAACTCCTGCGGGTATACGGGAAAAACAAAAAAAAAAAAAAGAAAAAAAGAAAAAAAAAATAGACTGAGAAGCGGACAAGGAAGCCATCAAGAAGCGTCAACAGGAACAACGGCATTTCAGTGGTACCGGCGGCGCACGCATCCCACATAATGGTGGGAGAGCGGGCGAATCGGTGATTCCGTGGGTTCGCGTGCGAGGATCACGACGTGGACTGAGACGAGATGTCTACTTCGATGAAGTTGGGCTTTTATTGGTATGCGCGCGAACGCCCTGAGGGCTAGATAATACGATGGTGGGAAAATGGTAGAGGAGCGACCAGGGCGCAAAGCCTAGCGAGAGTGGCGTGCCTTGCAGCATATATGTCCGACGCTACAGCGTCAGCAGCAGCACGGGCATGTCCAGAGCAACGCGAGAGCTGGGGAGGCAGTCCGCTGGGAGCTACGATAGCGGAACAAATCTTGACAAAACGAAGGGTTAAGAAGACCTGCTGCAATTTGTGCGTTGGAAGCTGAACGTTTCCGCTTTGGTGTCATTATTGAAGCGGTTATGCAACGCAAGCCTTGCAGCATATATGCATGACGCTGCAGCCTTAACAGCAGCACGGGCGTGTCCGGAGCAACGCGAGAGCTGGGGTAGCAGTCCGCTGGGACGTATGATAGTGGAACAATCCTGACGAAACGCAAAGGGCAGCTTCATTTGTGCGTTGCAAGTTGACCGTTTCTGCTTTGGTGTCGTTATTTAAGCCGCTATGCAACGCAAGTGTCATATTATCCATGGCAAGAGATATACCGGGCCAGTACTGAGCAGAGGATACAGGAGCGAGGGAGGCGGCAAGCCAAGCGGAGAGAATCCACACCAGCAACGGCGAGGGCTGCGGCATACATATATGCACGATGTCCAGAGCAGAAAGAGACGGGGGAGGCAGACCGCCGGGGCGAGAGATATATATATACGGCAAGCACTGAGCAGAGCACATGTGGAAAAGAGAATAATAATAAATATGGTAGCGAGGAGGCGCATCGCGGCATACGGCGTCAGGACGAATCGGGATAGCACACGACGAACGCGCCGTACGCGGGCCCGTACACCACGGCAGAGAAGAGGCGACCAGTGCGAGAGTCGAGGGAGGGGGATGGGTAGGGCTGCACAACCGGCCGCCGTGCGTCTGGCTGGGGATATCGTGCGGGGAAATCGAGTGCAGTGCAGCATCCAACGTCCAACGTCCAACGCACAAGAGACCAGAGCAAAGCCGAGACAGAATGAGGAGCGATGGGTAGTAGTACTGCACGTCCGGCCGTGCGTCGCGCTGGGTATTCGAGTGGATGCGTGCGAGGAAAAAAAAAAAAATCGACTACAGCGCGGCGCGTGGGCGTCCGGCGTCCACCGTCCACCGTCCAACGCACAAGACACCCGAGCAAAGAAAGCCACGCAAAGTGCAGTCCATCCATGGGGTGGTGATGGGTGGGAGGGCGTAGCTAACGTCACCACCCGTGTGAACGTTCGTGTCCGAGATGCCCGCGACGCGGTGTGACGCTCGTGCGCGGCAAGCGACACGCACCCCCAAGGAACAAGCAATCGTGACCCGCCCACTACCACTGGGGTGGGTGCCGCCGCGTCACGGTGCGGTCGGTGGTCGGTCCGGGGTGTACGCGACGGGCGGAGTGGAGCCGGGACGCGGTGCGTTATGCACATGCACAACACTGGCCGACTCGTAGCGAGCCGAAACTTAAAAAAAAAAGCCTGGGGATGGAAAAAAAAAAAAAAAAAAAACGGCGCGGTGTCGCGCGGCATACTGGCACCGGCGTCGTGCGTCCGCGCGAGACGGGAACTGGTCTCTTTTCTCTCTGTACTGCCAGGGACGGGTGCGAGGAGTAGCACCCTGCGCACGGGGCGCGGCCCGCATGCGAAAGCTACATACGTGCGTACATACATCTCCATCCCGCGCAAGATCGCTCAGTGTTCCTTTTTTGGGAAGCGGTGCAGGGTCGCGATCCAGATTCCAGATGTGTATGTATATCCGCATATGCAGTCGCGCAGGCGCGCACACTGCCAAAAACGGAGGGCGATTGCGTTTACGATTGCGGGCGACTGATCCAAGTGATGCAGTGGACCCCGGTCAGATGTAGGGGGCTGATGAGGATGACGGATCGCGGTGACGGTGGACTGATTGATGATGGTGTGGGTAATGTGATGGCATGAGGTGTGTTATGGAGATATAGTGCGGGGGGAGGGACGTCGCGTTTGATAATCATCGGCAGGGGGTGGTGGTGTGATGCGATATCAATCCAATCTGTGTGCGTGTGTGTACGTGCGGCGACGGACCTGCGTGCATTAGGCATCGCGAGGTGCAGCGCGTGTGGGGAGCCCGGGGAGAGCGGGTTGGACGGCGGCGGGCGAGTGGGCCCGGAGTGGTGCGGCGGAGAGGATATCCCGTCTATATCGGGGACGCAGTGTTGATCCTCTGCATGTACGCGAACGGAACAAGAGGCACACTCGGCTATGGAACGAGATGCGGAAGACGCAGGTACAACAGCACCCTGCACACTATCGGGACGGCAGAGATATTACGCACGGCGTTGGCGCCGGTCTCGTACTAGACTCGCGTCGTATTACTCTGATGTAGTGTCGTACGGCGCCATACGAGTGATTAACCTTGTTATTATCGGAACAAGCAACGACCACTGACGATTTGCATCATGTGAGCGTTGGATTGATAGCGCCACCTGGCGCGCGTCGAGTGGTGGCTATATATGAGGAGGCGGAGGCGGAAGCGAGCCTGCGCGAAGGATACGGTGATAGAGCCGTGCGCCGTGGACTCGTGGCCCGGTCTTCCTGCGCTACGTGGGCTCCGCTGTGCGCCGTACGGGGCACGTACTGCGGCGGTGGCGGGCGCACATAGGTAGGTCAGGTCTGGTGACGAGTTGAGAGGTGCGTCGGTGGGTTAAATCCGTACGAGGGTCTGGAAGCCGGGTGTAGGTGTATTTTGTGGACACGCATGGGGCCGGGAGCGGTGTAGATAGGGCAACAGCCTGGGGAAGAGACTTGAAATGCCTACGACAGGCAGTGCCGCCAAAAGCCATTTAACAGCGGGTGCAGTGTGCGTGCCAAAGGCGCTGGAGCAAGCAGGGCTTGCGTGCGGTGCTGGGACAGGATCAGAATGGACATAATGCCAATCAGTGCGGGGAGCGCGAGCATATGGATCAGTGCCCGGTCGTGG